>DWTU01000498.1:0-17000 GCA_018251515.1 Cecropterus confusis
ATATTTTGGTCAATTATAAATCACTGATATGATTACGAACATAATAGTACATTCAGTACGTAAACAATTAGGACGATTAGGTACTGATTGCAATCATACGTAACAGTTTAACTACCACAACCAATTCAAATCTAAATATTTTACTCAATGTAGTTTCTTTACAATTTATTTTTAAACGGCGAAATCTACCACTGACTCAATGATTCAACTATGAAAAGACGAAGAGAAGCGGAGGGCAAAAAACTTCATAACTCACATCTATTCCAAAAAAATGTTGTACAATTGTCCAGTACTGTTCAGTACAATCTGACTGGCTGGAATACTGAATTTTATATAATGGTTAATATTCAAAAATATTGACATTCTGTCATTACACTGAAATACAGTCAGATTCATTACTCGGTTGTAGGCAGTACGGTATATATACGGTGTGTCACGGGACCTTACGGGGGAAGTGTAGGTGAAATAGGCTGAGCGGTCGCGAAGTATTGTGCACAGAAGACTGAGATAGTTATGTATTGAAAATATAAATAAATGCCGCTATTGCTACCAGCACGGAAGGCTTTTTAAAAGGCTAAATTCATATAACAATGATTTTTATTATATGGATGTCCAGGTATTTTAATGTTATTACCCGACTGCATCAGGAGGGTAATGTTTTTCGAACGAATACATGCATGTTTGTATGTATGTACATATATCCATTCCTTTGGCACGCGCTACAGCTCAAACGGCTTGGCGGATTGTGACATATGACATATCACTAGAATCCTTTCAGTTGGCTGTGACAGGCTCTATAATTTACAAAATGACGTCTATACGGAAAAAGAGGGGAGAAGTACGACTTATTTTTATTTATTTATTATTATAAAGAACGGTTTAACACCAATTACACTTAATAACAAATTAAAACAAGAACAATATTACAATTAACAAAGACCAAAAGTTATTAGTTACATTTAATAAAAACAGTAAATTAATTTTAATATAAAAATAAATACAATAATAACAATAACAATAATAACTGAAAATTAAATGTCAATATATTTAAAAATGTCAAGCAATTAATAATACAATATTATTAATTATCATCTTATATATTATTATGACAATATGGGTATCAAATAAAAGCTAGTAAATAGAGCATTCGAAAAATATATGTATTATAATACTTGTATGTTACTATCCTGATAAAAAATTGATAAAATCTTATCATTACATATGTAAATATAAAAACAAAAAACCGACTGCTTTAAAAAGAATAACTGAAACTGAAGGCGATCAATCGTTTTTACCATTTTTTCACTAATATCGTAGTGAAATGTTATTATATATCATGAGGAATAGCCTAATGTTCTTTTAACTTTATTATGGTGTAAATAATGTTGATGATCAATAAATAAATAAATAAATACACAATTTATATATGGATACATATATATATATAGGACATATATTTATATACAGTTTATTGTTACTTCTAATATTTCTAATATCAAATATCAAAAGTAAGAAAGAGTGCAAATTATGATTATTACAACGTTTTTCAAAAATATATATACCACGTAAACATCGTTAGGATGTCGGGCTGTCATCACGCACGCAATAAACGTTCCGTGATCCCATCTCCGGAGTAACAGAATAAAAGCAGTTTCGTTCATTTGTCGCGCGACGGCTCACGTCCACACAAAGGCTATCGGGTGCAACATTTTCTCTGGGCTCGAGCTGCCTTCCTTTCATAAATCAAGGTGCGTGACGTCACGTCCAGCAGTCGATGTGTTGCCCGTCGACGTGACAAAACACTTTACTTACAATGAGCGTTTGTATTGGATACTTTACACCTTTTTACAGTGCAACAATAAATTATTAACGCATATAGCTAATTTTAATTAGATTTTGCCTTGACTGTGTCCTATGAAACTGAGAGGAAATATTGGGAAGAAAGGAAAAAAAAAACCGCATATCAGGAGTACCCATTATATGTAAAAATGGACCAATCCCGCAATAATGTTAGTCTAAATTCATATAAAAGAAGTTAGTTTTAGAGTTAGGCAGTATCGAACAATATATCAAAAAGTGGCACTGCTTCTTGAAATAGAGGTTTGATATGTCATCTGCGTAATCTTAAAGTCCGAAGTTCAAATCTCAAGCGAGCAACTCTGATTTTTTCAAGTAATATGTCTGTTATAATAGAAACGATTATCACTTGCTTTAAAAGTAACAGAAAACATAACTAGAAAACCTACACGCCTGTGAGTTCTTTAAAAAAAAAACAATATAAAGCACACAATGATTATTCAACCATGCAGCCATAGTAAATAATAATTAGACAAAACTTTTCTAATTCACCCAACCTAACGCCTATAGTTTTCGCAAGAAAGTTGAATAAAATTTTATTACAAAAGAGAAACCTTTTCTACTAAAGTCTAGTAGTATAATTAGGTAGGTCCTTCAAATAAGATCTCTCAAAGTCTTTGCAGGGCAAAGCCCTTTTTCATGTTGAAGAGCGTTGGCAGGACTACATAATAGTGCCTTAGCTGTTTTTACGTGACTAAATTGTTAGTTTTTCCCCTTGCAAAATTCTAACATTTATTGTTTAAATTCGAAATTATTTTGTACTGCTTATATTTCGTAAGTATCTTGTAAAGTAACGTTCTAATACACATTTAGAAAGGATTCTTTATCGACTCTGAACAGTAAGTTTTTGTTTGAATAAATATGATAAAAGAGCTATTTTTTCAGTTAGTGAACACGAGCTGCTAGGCTTAGAATGAGAATATTAAAGCCTAAACTCTACCATAGTAACTATGTACAGGTTATTAGACGTACCTTTGGTAATTTTATTTTTGAAGACGAACTTACTTTGTATTGGTTCAATATTGACATTAGATTAAATAAATAATCTAAAAAAATATTTTTTATTTTCTAAATTCTTAATTTCAAAAACAACACAATAATCTGAAGGGCGACACGAACGGCGTTACCATGCTCAAAATGTATGTAAATATCGAACTAATTGTTCCTTGTAAAGTGTACCGTAAAATGTAAATATAATAAATTATATCTAGTTGCTTAAAATATTATTCTTTTGAGTATTTAGTACTAATTACGATTAAAATTTAAATAAGATAATACAATAACACAAGCTGATTTACTCGTAAATAAAACTACGTACTTGCTTATAGATAACAAATTATAGTACCGTGTAATAGTATAGAGGTAACTGTGTCTTCGCATTCCATGTATCAATATAATGGCTTACCGTGTCCGAGGCGGCTCCACCGCGTACTTCCTGGAGCTATCGCTGCTACGTTTTTACTCGTAAATCAAGCGCGTGTTGCCACGTACTCTGATATTTTACCTGTCTTGTTGCTAAATTGCTTACTAAGGGTCAAAGCCATATTTACGGTTGAGTTCGGTGCTATACTGTAATTGCCTTGCATAAATTATTTCGGTGTGCCTTTTTAATAACCTTATGGATTGCTATATTATGATTTATGCTGAAGTATCTACTACGCAATTCGTTATAGACTGCCCATCAATGTAGACACTACTTTAGTGTTTGTTAAAAAATACTAGCATTTCTCTGTGATAGAAGTTTCATAAAAACACGCCTAACAAAACTGAAAGCGGTTGATCCCTTTTACAGATGTTATAAACTCGAGTTTTTTTCTATTAAATGTTTACATATAAATAAAGAAGCTATGTATACACTTAAATACCTATAGAAAAATACAAACACATGATATTTAATTGATTTAATATCATCATCCGTCTATCCATGAAATGTCAACAAATGTCATCCGTCTATCAATGAAAGTATTTTAATGCTTACTATCCAATACAATACAAGCTAATTCAACAAAGACACATAAAATTAAAAAGAATATTCAAATATTTCAAATAACGTTTCTATAAAAAATGACAAAACCTCGGGATAATTTTGCACCTGTTTATCCTTCGGTGTAAAGGCTCGTCTGTAAAAAATTTAGCATATCGGCCGCGTGAATTGCGCAGCCAAGAGCGCCTGAATTATGCAAAGTACGTCGCGGGAAAATTGATATAAAAATTGCCCGTAAAGCATAAAATTAAAACGCGGATCGCGGACGGTGTTGCAACACGCTAAATACCTGTCGTATTTCAGGCGCCATCTGTCGACGACGGCGCTGAGACTGCCGCTTTTAATTTATTAACCAATTTGCTGAACGCTCCGAACCACGCTCTACTGCCTGTATTTTGTTTCTCGACTTAATAAATTTGAAGCCATAATCCGTGAGAATATTTCATGGATGTATTGAGAAGATTATTACCAATATCATTATAAGTAACAACGCTGTAAAAATGTTTGAGTTGATGTTTCATTCTCCACAAGTTTTTAACGTTAGTAAAATGTAGCACAACCGTAGTATATTATGAAGCTGAGAAAAATTGTATGCTATTTATGAATTCCTGTCGACATCAGCGGCATCGTAAAGGAATTCTTGCACATAAAGGAAACCTCTTGAATATTATACGTACTTTATACGAAAAGGAATATTAAACTTCTTCATATAAACACATTGTGGATATAACTTCAATGGTAATGTCATTAAATGTTACTTGTATATTGAAAAAAACATGTCCAAGCCATTTAAAAACTCACAGACCAAATTGACAATAGCAAATTTTGAAAATCCTAAATTATAATGAAAAGTAATGATACCACACACTTAATAAATAGATAATCAATATTAGATAGATGCGCAAATAAAATACGTTTCTACAATGACCTTACATCAATTACCAGTGTGATAACAAGTATAATATGTTGCATTATTTGTTCTCAAAAGCTTGTTGCGTGAAATATTCATGAAAATTGGTATCAATTATTTCATAGAACAATAATTGCAAGTTACCGTACCTTTTAAAAACAAAATTGTAACTTCTTTTAAAAATAATTTTTATTTACGAGTATTACATTTTTTAAGGTTATTGGTAGAATATTAAAAGATGATAGAATCAATATGTTTTGACCGAGGCTGTACCAGCGTCACATCAATTTCTACCGTGAAGTTCACGCGTTTCATTGAAAGGATGTAAATGTCAACTGACTTAAATTCTAGGCATTCATCTTAGTACTCACGAGTGACAAAGTGATTATAATTTACTTCAGGTAGAACCCTTGATCTATGTAGATTTAGTTACAGACGTCCATGAGTGGCAGGGACCACTTATAAATGGACAGCATGGTTATTTAATACTTTCATAAAAGAAAAAAAACTATTTATTACTTTAGTTGAATGCAACTCATATGTAATACATCGAATTTTGTTAAAAGTTATCAAAAAATGTTTTCCAAAGTGACCTAACGTTATGTAAATATAAATTTTTCTCAGAAGCGCTTTCATCTGGAATAGCATCAATATTGAATACAATTTTAGTTCACGTGCGATGAGCTGCTATAAAGAGGTAAGTAATACTCGTATTTATAAAAACATATCTTATCGCCCTGAAACTGTGAAAAGCGGCGATGCTCGAAAATGCGGAACATTTTTGCATAAATATTTTTTAAGGAAAATAAAAATGCCCTGAGCTATGTCACGGAAATATCGTACCCTGCCGTGATGATAAAGTACCTGTTCTTTAAATTGAGTCGTCATCGAGATTAATTGCCTAGAGCTCTTCGTTAAAGGATTTTTTCTCGCGTCCACTTTTTATTTTGATAAACGCTATTCGTAAACGAAACATTGTTTTAGACAAATCTTATCAGGATATCTTTTACAATGATGGAATTAAAAAACATACTTATTTTAATAAAGTTAACATAAATAATGATCGGTATTAAATCTTTGTGTAGATATTCGTCGATTTTTGCCGTAAGTTCAAGAAAGAACGCTTTGCTTTGAGCTAGCTCGACGTTCATTTGACCTGAAAGATTTATTGAAAATGCAGTTGTTACTTGAAACAACTGCAGATACATTAGACATTTTATAGCTAGCATTAATCGTTTTTTCCGATTTTGCACATACATTTAGAGTTTTATAAAAATAGTAATTAATACCCAACTTACTTTAATAACATTTGTATTATGATGCATTCAAATCATTATATGTAACAAAGCTTATTATGAATTAACTTTAAATCTATCTATGTTTCCCTTTTCCTTCCTGCCATCCATAGTAACTGATTACACACAATATTTTGAACCCTTTGACATTAACGCTATCCTTCCTAAATTATCTACGCTGATTGGGGATATTTATTATACCCCTAAACTCCAAATGTTAATCCTCTTCGTATATTCGCGATCGCGTGCAATATCTCAACGTAATTGGATTTATTGAGCGTCTCTAACAATTACAAAGCAGACGGAATGTGATCGTTACGTACTAGGTATATATCGTTATTTCTTATCTTAGTTTTTTGATTCTGATTGTTAAGGCAGGCGATGCATTGGCGACTCCTCTGGCGTTGCTAATTTTAAAAGGCGACGATGAACACTTTCCATCAAGTAGCCGGTCTGCCTTATCGTTAGGTAAGTACATAGTTTTATATATATATATATATATATATATATATATAGATACAGAGTAATAGCCCCATACAATAGTTATAAGATGATAGAACTCTGTGTACTTCTTGTTCAAAGTAATGATTCTGCCTTACTACAGCGCAAACGTATATAGGACTTGACAACGGGTGAACTAATTATCTCTTCGCTACAGTAAATATATTACTATGTCACAAATACCGTGAGACTCTTAGGTAGTTATGACTTCTTGCGTTTAAAAGCTAGACACAATGTAATATTATTTCTTGAAAATGAAAATCTGAAAAATTTCGATGATTAAACGCATACAATTTAAAATGAAATAATGACTGTGAATATTAAACGGAAGTTTTCATATAAAGTAAATTTTGTAATATTGATACATGGTGCGAGTACACACCAATATATGCAATTGTAAAGGTAGAACTATATGCACCGTTGAACAAATTTAATTAATAGCGAGATCGTTTTACTTTTAATTTCCAGATGTTAATTTACATGTGCAAATAATAAACAATTAATTTCTCACAAATTTAATATAAAACTACCAATCGAATATCGAAATAATACATTCCTTAATAATTCATTCTGACATAAAAACGTTTGTGACACAAACTTTCGTTTTGTTTTTTGATCTGAGTTAATGTTACAACCGACAATGATGTATCATTAGAGATATTCACAAAGAGGAAACCCGTTACCGTTAGGAGAATATAAAAACAGGAATTTAGCTAAGCAAGTGTACATTCAGTTACTTAGTAACACGTATTTTTACGCCCGTAGCTTATGAGATTCCAAGGATTTTATAGCTCGTCCAGATTTATGTCTTAAGGCGTCTTAACAATACAAACGTATTTGCCGTAGATACTCTTCGTGTATAAAGACTTAATATGAAATCCGAAATAGAACAAACAATATACTCATAGAATCCATTTAGGTACCATATCTTCAATGAAATGGAAAATGAAGGTATCAACGTGCCGGGGGTAGAACTCTTTGTGGTTCGATTCTGGAAATACCACAGCCACACCTACATAACAGCACACTATATAACAGCACATAGAAATCTTAAATTTGTTTTTAAACCATTTGTCATTTACTCTACTGACCGGAACGCATGGAGACACGATCCACATCGAACGTACCACAGTCTCATAACTTTCCAATGAATTAATAGGGTACTAATTAAAATACATTAATTACCAGGAGATACGTTATAATATATACATGTAAGTATAAATATAAGTAAGTGAGTTAACAGAAAAAAACATTAATAAAACCTATACTTAAACAGTGAAAAATACAAATTCATATCAGAATTAGGCTACAATGCCACGTTGTATGCCATGTTGCCTCACTTTTCTGGCCTCGCATGTTGTGAAGAACCTTATCCAACAAAGCAGACATTTTGCCTCCTCCTATATTTGGGTATATTTTATCAAATTACATGTTTGTGGCTGTTACAGAATAACAACAGTATTTGGTAAAATGAAATGAATTCACATTTAAGATTATTTTAAAAAGTAGCATCTAGTAACATCATTATATTTTTCGAATGATAATTTAGTAACATCCAAACTTGAATGCGGAATTGCAGGTCAAGCAGTCCCCGGAAAGTGGTCAATATTCCTTGCAAGAATTTAACCCTCCGCCACGCGCCGTGTTCACTACAGAAGTGCACGCGCGGCGCAATTTGGACCGCCAGCCATTCTACGAGGTTTTGTTCCCTATTTTAAGTAATTTTTAAAACAATACAATTCAGCGAACATATTTTATTTAAATTAACCATCAAATATATTGTAATAGATATTTGAAAAACATAAGGCCAAGTGAAAAATAATGAGTTGAGAAAAAATAAGCAACAATTTCCGAGACTGGCAGATAAAGCTATAGCTATATAGAAAAATAATTAGCGACCCGGGTGGTGGTCACGATACCAGTCTGATCACGCAGTGGGTTCCGGGTTCGATCCCCGGCCAGACAGGCATCTGAATGATGAATTTAGATTTCTGTTCTGAATATGGGTGTTTCTGTATTCGTCTTTATGTGTCCATGGTACCCACGACACAGGAAAAAATCCTAGTGAGTGGCTATAAGTGTAGAAAGCGTTATTATTATTAATTAGATCTACCTGTTATCATCAATAGAAATATCGGATTCGCTTTTGTGATGATCTTCTTCTTTATCCATTGGTTATAAATCAATGTCATCCTCCAGTTCAACGCCAACCTCATCTTTGAAATTCATGCAGGGCAATAATTACTGATAATTTTTCTCTTGAAGTAGTCGGAATTGTTGAAGGACCTGTTTACTATCAAAATGACTTGTCTGTTTTTAGTTTCTTCAAAACTTTTTTCGATCTTATTTGAAAGCAAAGTTAATAAGCAGTCTATAAGTACTATTTTATGTAATGACCTAGAAATGCTACAAACCAAGAAAGATGAAAAAGTATCGAAAACACAACAACCTACCCTTTTGACGCAGGGCGGCATTTAGTCCGCTTCATAGCGGAATTCACTTACAACGAATTGACAATGCAGTAGATTGGTTAAAAATTATCTACAGACGGAATCTAGTGACCGATGGTGTAATTGAAGAATAAGTGGAGGCCTCAACAAGAGCGCCGATAACGTTAGTCCTTAAGATTATCACATTCACATAAAGGCCAAATGCTGCCCACCGAGCAGTAGAGGGTTAAAACATAAGGATACCTTAGATATACATAAAGATGTAAAACTGAATAAAAGCTTAGGACTAACATATATACATAAATATGTCTAAAACGACTTTGTGACAGATTATCGCACAGTGAGTGCCGCACTCTAAGCCTTTTGTAGGTATTTTACGATATTTTCCACCACAACGCTGTTTCTCGATTTTCCACTTGGAAAATCCGGACCAAGGTTGGGTAAAAATGGTTATTATAACATAATACTATACTATTTTGTTTCTATAAAAAAGTATTTATATTACGCTGACGTAGTTACCGTTTCAATTGCAGTAATGTATGACTTGTATATAAATAAAAAAAATATATTTTATTAGTTAATCGTCATCGCTGTTCATGCATTGTGTATTAACGGGAACTGTGACACAAGGGAACTGTTTATGGACAAAAGTTTATAAACAAGGTAAAATACCGAATAGGGCACCATAGTTTTTATTAGCCCGTTTTTGCGGGAGATTGAGAATTTTCTTCTTTGGACAGCTGTGTACTTCATCACAAATTCCCGCCCTTAAGCTAATAGTGGATAAACTGATGCATATACTATTATACTGAGAATTTCCTGGACGTCGGTCTATACGAGATAAAAGAAGCTCTCAAACAGTGTAAAAACAACAAAGTACCGGACAGTGATGGAATCACCACAGAGCTGTTAAAAGCTGAACAAAAAAAACCAAACGTATGGCCAAGCGTCAAAAACAAGTCCGGGTTCGTCATCAATAGAGAAGCTAGCCCAAAAACATGGAGAAGAAACGTAGTGGTATAACCCTAAAGAATAACAGTCACATTACGAATCTGAACCACGTGTATAAACTGTTTTCAAAGGTCTGCACTAATCGTATCGTACGCGTTCTCGACTTCGAGGCTCCTGAACAAGCCGAATTTCGTAAAAGCTTCAGTACAATAAACCAAATACACATAGGTACTTCGGCAACTTACCATAATAATATATCCAATATTAGATCCATTGCTCTTTGCTTATGTGGACTGTAAGTTACCAAGTAATATAATCAGCCATTGCGCGTTACCTATGTGAACTGTAAGTAAGCTTTAGATTCTGTCGAGATCCGGGTGGATCTAAAGTCCCTTCAGCGATGCCAGATCAAATATAGGCACATCGAGGTATTGAAGTGTGTAGACACAACAGTCACTCTATATCCACGATCACGACTATATGTACACCACTTTGGTCGTGAATTGCTGACTCGCGATGATCGCTAAGCCGATTCACTGCTGCGTTGTAAGATGTGTTCAAAATGATCGAGTGATAAGGTCTTGGCGATATGATTCGTAACAGCTTAGTGATTACGAACAAGCTTAGTTCGAGCTTTCAATATAGGAAGCTGAAGTGGCAATAGGCTCGCCACATCGCTTGAAGGTGACCTTGACATCGCAATGTGAATGAAAAATCCTCAAGTAGCCATCACATTTATTTAAAAGAAGTGCAACTCATCCTGCGATATCCAGATATACCATTAACCTGAAGGATTAAACAGGAAACCGCTGGATTCGGCACAAGACCGGTTGAAATGGCGTCAATTAGGGAAAGCTTACGTTTTGCAGCGGGCTTCGAAAGTGGATGGATGTAAGTTTTGTTTTATTTATCAACAATAAAACATTCAGGTATTGTAACAATGTTTTATAAAAGATTATTATTTAGAGACTATTATTACAATACTGTTATGATACAATGATGTGAATATGTCAAGTGCATATAAGATGCTCGAAGCCGATTACTTAGTAAAATAAATGATCCCCCGGACAGTACTTTGTACGTGTAATAGTGCAATTTTCAGAATTGAATTTAAAATTGTTATTTCTTGTATTTACATGTAATAACAATTTTAAATTCAATTACATTTGCAAGAAAGCTTAGGTGTAGGAATAAAACGAAGTGTTATTGTAGGCGAGTTACAATTTTGCATGTTTCGCTGGTCGTCGTTTGAGCAATATTGGCGTCTTCATCGTCAGCTTGTTTTCCCCTCATTTTGTAACAATGTTCGAGATAAGCACAAAGTAGCTTTCTCGTACTAAGGCTTATGAAAATCTAATTTATATTTTTACTCAGCAAAAACGTAGGTGTTGCTTTGTTATTTGAATCTTCTTGATTGTTAAGCGCTAAAAATCGCAAAGGTGAGGCCATTGTGAAATATTAAAATGTAATTGAGAACAAACTATTTTACTTTGTTATTATTAGGAATACGTGTTGTGTAGTTAATTAATATAAAATGTGACTGTTATTTACAGAAGCAAATAAATATCTATAATTCCCTTTCATCACTAAAACACTTTCACTAACTTAGTATCGTCATTTTTATTGTTACCTAAGCTAAGTTAATTGTAGAACAACAATAGAACAGATATAAAAACATTGATAGAATACGCTAATGACTTTGCTTAGTCATTATGGCATGCGAAATTCATTATAGCATAGTTTTTCTGTCTCATATCTGGCACCGTTCCCTATTGTCTACAGCCAAAACGTAATTTTCAAAATAAATCAAAAAAATTCTTATTCCATAAAAAAAGAAAATATTGATCATCACGGTAAATCTTCCAAAAAAAACCAAAAGTAGTTTATCGATTTTACACTACATATAGGAGTATACGATACAGATTAAAACCGAGTCCGATTTAAAACTTTCTATGAATTCTGTGAATAAACATCTTTTCGATAATTTAGAACTTAAGAATGTCATGATCGTAGTTCTTAAAACCTAAGTAAGAAATTAACAGTAATATATTTATAGTAGTATATATAATTACTTGTTAAGTAATCGGACTACTAGACATCAAATCTATATCTTTCAATCAGAAATATATTACAGTGAACCTTTCCAAGCGCGCCACCTTTTTACCACCTCTCAAACCTCGAGGGTAACAAGCGTGGCGGCGAATGTATTTGTAATAATTTGATGTACATTAATTACTTATGTGAAAATAACAAGTGAAATAAAATATTTTTGCTTCACAGTTTGGATATATGAACGTAATGAAAATTAATTTGCATCGTTGGGCATATTTAATTAACAGAGTAGGTGAGTGCTTTTTACTTTCAACTTTGAATGTAAATCACAGTATAATCTGAATATAATAATGAGATAATTCATTCCAATAAAACTAGTTAAATACCGACAAATTCAGTGAATCTACTCAATTTTAATATAATATTTTATACTAATAAAACATATGGGGCTTGTTTGGATGGTTGTTGCAATGCTGCTTAATACTTGTATTTGAGCAATCAACTTACTAATTTACTTGGAACCTTGTGTACCATTTTCATGTTTGTAGACTTCTTTATATTTCAAAATATATAAGTAGAAAACGAGTATGCAGTACACCGGGTGGTTGCCGCTAATGGAAATTTGTAACAAACTATATTTTGCCAGCGTAGTTCGACCAGGGAGGTGCCACCGCCACACCTATTTCTAGCGTGAAGCAGTTCTTGCATTTCGATGGAAGATTCATGAGTCCATTATCATTTCATATAAATCTTCGTGTCTTTATATTTATCATTATATATATTATCGTCCATCTTAGTAGGAGTAGCGACTTATCAGTGATTGATGGCACATAGAACCCCTGTTTAAAGTTGCTTACAGATGTGTAAGGGCGGCGATAACTAACTTGCCATCAGATGTGTATGCTCGTTAGCTAATTGAACATGATAAAAAAATATAACAATAAATAATAATTACCACAATAAATGAAAAATGATAAAAAGTGTAACAAATGGAGGGTATAACTTAAATGTTTTGTCACGTCGCCGGCCGACATATCGACGGCTCAACGTTACGTCACGTGCCCACTGATTTATGAAAGGAAAGGCAGCCCCGGTCCAAGCAAAATGTCACACCCGATAACCTTTGTGTGGACGTGAGCCGCCGCACGACAAATGATTGAACTATACATTTTTTGCCTTGCATAAGTAATGTACATCTCTATGAAATGGGGCTTTTATAAAAACTGCAAAAAAGGTCACCTTCAAAACAGACGATGCATTTTCGACTCCTCTAATGTTGCAAATGTCCATAAGGGACGGTGACTGTTTTTCATTAGGTAGCCTGCCTGATTTATCGATAGTATAAATAAACAAATGTGGATGAACCTTAACGGTATCTATAATTCCTAAATACATATTTTTAACAAAACCTGTCCTATCAAATATAGTTTTAGATTCTTAGACAGAATTCCTTATGCAAATACTTTGACGAAACTTTGTTATATCTACGCCGGCTGAATGAGAATATTATACTAAAAGAACTTCAGAATGATGTTGCTACCTTCAAACCATAGTATTAAAGAAAAAATGTTTTAGCGCTATGTTTATGGTATTTTTATTTTCTTGGTGTTACCCGCGACGTCATTCACATATACTGTAAAGGATTATTTCACCCCTTATGTCCCTTATTTCACCCTCTCAAACACAGTGGAACAGGTGTTTCGTAATTTCTAACCAGAAAGCCAAAAACTAACATACACTGTGTCCAACTACTCCCATTTGAGACGTTCGTAAGTGGTTTAGGAGGAATTTCAGTTTACTTTTGTATGTCTGATAAACAAGATCGCAAGCAACATTACATAAACTATATAATGCAGAAGATTGGATTCGTATAACCGTGAAAAACCGCGGACCTATGATGCAACATCAATTCGATGTAGTGAATAAAATAAATTGGGAATCATATATTGAAAAAATCTACACGTATTATGACGAGTCAATCGTAGAATAAAAAAAATATTTTCCGGATTATCACACTAGGGCATGATTAACATTCTGCGGACGCAGTGGTAACGCTCTTTAATGGTTTCAATTGTGCAGAAAATTTTATTACATTCAATAGATCTGCGGAGAAATTTTGCCTGAAGCCATTTTACACTGCACGTTAATCGTTACCTATAAATAATTTTATAGTTTGAGCTGTAGCAAACATTGTTTCTTCCACGTTACTAGAGGCTCTCGTGTGTTTTAAGAGTAAACTCAGAGCTGTTGTAAACTAAAATCTTATATTTTTATCCGATTGAAGTAGCAAGCGAGGATGCAGTCCATCTGATGGTAAATAGTTACTGCCATCCATGGACATCTGTAAGCAACTTCATACAGAACAGAGTTTAACTTTATACTGTGGGACATTTTAATAAATAATAGCTTACGTTTATTATTTATATACCTACCAAAAATTATCGCCATCGCCCAGGGTTGACTGGCAGAGAATGCCATTAGGCATTAAGTTTACCGTTTTAACCCTTAGTTTAAAGTGTTTCAAAAAAAAAAATAAAAAAGGCCATTATATAAACAAGTAATTTATTTACCACAAGCAGTTAAATTTCAACAAAATTGCCCTTGACAGCATTTGATTTCAACGAATATGTAGCCATAGTTTTAAAATAACTATATAACAAAATAATCGACAAATACCACGCGTGCATTTATGTTGGCGGGATGGCGCTTGGCGACTGTGACGATAGCTGCGAGGTATCATACGCTCAGCATTTTGATTTTGTAGGATTTTTCCACTGGGTTATTTTTTCTTTACTTCTTTAACGTTTGTTTATTTTCCTTATAGTTCCTTATAGTCTTTAACGTTTGTTTATTTTCCTTATAGTTGCAGATAGTTACTTATCCAAGTACATAATTTGATTTGTCGTTTACAATTGGGATTTTGTATAACGTTTTTTCCTTATAGTATAACTTAGGTACTTATCTTAATACATAATTTAATTGCATAGTATTGTTGTATTGGTTATTTTTCTCTCATTAACGCGGGTTAAACCGCAGGGCACAGCTAGTATAGATATAACGTGAAAGGCCTAAATTTGTAAAAAAACAATACACCATGAAAAAATTCTAACCCAGGATAGCCGCCATAATAAAAAAAAATGCATATTCCATGTTTTTGTACAAGACACCCAGTATAGGTAACAAATGAAATGGTATTATGTCCGGAGACAACTAAAAATAACAAAATAAAATTATATAAAACAAAATAAGTTTTTACTTCAATGCACTGAAGAGAAAAAATATTTTTTGTAGTAACAAAACCCATTATTTTGTTGAATTGTATACAATTATTTTATTTATTTAAAATATTACACCAACAAGGAAAGTCTAAAAACAAAAGCGTCATTATTCTCGAGAACTAAGATAGCAAATTGCCTCATGTCGAAACACAGGACTGCTTTAAACTAAAACTAGAAATAGGGTGGCAGTGGTACCACCTTAGTCCATACTTTTTCCACCACCTTGTCAAACGTTGTAAAGTTAAAGTTTTCCTCAAACAGCAGTGTTATGCATTGCTGTTTTGGTCTAAAGGGTGTGGTACGGGAAATATACTTATCCGAGACGTTCCAACTTAGTCCTCAGGGGTAGCAACGCATTTGTAGCTAATCTTAGGTATGACTCTGATCTAACTTGGAGTCGCTAACAGATGTCCATGGGCAGCAGTGGCCACTTACTATCAAGTGGACTGCACGCTGGTTTAATACTTCCATGTTATAAAAACCCCAGAGCACAGCTTTTGTAAAACAAACTTGAGTTTAACAAGCGGTTTTATCGCTTGAGTGAACTTTTCTGTAAAATCTTAGGTAGAGATGTGTAGTTGTCGTTTATTGCAGACAAGAAAATAAGCGTAGTGCTTAAAGAAATAAATAGAGTATTAAAACTTTAAAATAGAGAGCTTTCTATGGTTCTAGTGGAGAGAAAAACCATTACATATTTTCTTTACAGCAGAGACTAATTAATAGTTAAGGGAAGTGTGCTCAGATTACCGTGTATTTTATTCTAAGTAAATTGTAACTTTCCGTCAATATTTAAAAGGGTTAAGGAAGAATAACAAATGAAAGTCAAAATAATAGTATAATTTTTGAATCGTGCTCTCTGTAACATTTTGTGAACTTAATTACCACTGCAGGACACGGGTCTCTTTTCAGAGTGAGAGGGGCTCAGGCTTTAAGTAACCACATCCCATTTAGTAGACGAAGTCGATCTCTGTGAATTAATTCTTTTAAAGCACGCTCAGGCGTCAAATTCTCTCACCAATCCATCAACCTTGTAGGTCCACTGCTGGTTAGAGGTATTCTCTAATGGATTTTGCTATTAGTCACAGCGCCGGGTGTTTTTGACTGCATTGACGCTACATCCCATCAACCTAGACTTTGTACCTTAGAAGTTTTCGATAGTCAAGTCATTCGATGGTACGAGAGGAGGTCTCTATCAAAGACCGACTCCACACAACGTATTCCTTGACCGTTATAGCAGATAATAAATAATTCATTTGTAATACGCACTTAACTTTGAAAAATCAGAGGTTAGTGATTCAAACCTCGAACCCCCGATTACGAGTTCAAGTTTTAACCTCTGGATCATAACTGCAATAGTACTACTGTCTATGTACGATTACAGTGGCGCAAAGTGATTTTGGAAAAAAGTCATGACTTTTCCTGAAAACTAAGTTATGCCTTTTACACCTTGGAAATGTGACTCTGACCTAACATCTTTCAACCCAGAATAGAGCAGAGGGACCACTTAGCCTTTTCTTTTGTTATAGTATGGAAATAGCTAATGAGCATGTAGCCCACCTGATGGTAAGTGACTACTGCCGCCCATGAACATCTGTAATCAACCCTAGGTAAGATCAAATTTTCACCTAAGGTTAGCCACAGATACGTTGCTATCCCTGTGGACTAAGATGGAATGCCTCGCAAAAATATGTCTCACTTACTACACCCTTCAAACCAGAACAC
>DWTU01000499.1:0-16998 GCA_018251515.1 Cecropterus confusis
GAAGGTCTCCGCTTGATTAAAAGATTCTAGACCTTGACCCAAGCCTGCTTCATCGTTCGCAATTTAAGTCGAGAAGAGCCAATTTTGAAGCCAGTCAGAAAATGCTAGAGCAGAATAAATAGAAATGGAATATAACGGTTACAAAGATAAAAATCTGCGAAAGATAAAATTTGGTTTTCTGCTGGTTGGTAATAAAGAGTAATAAAAAAACCTTCATAAAATGTAGGCTGCTTGCGTAAATTGTGTTAAAACGTAAATTTCTAATTTTTATTTTTTATTTTTACGGTATGTTAGATATTTTTAGAATCTTTATGATGAGCCCTTTGATTCGATATCATGTTAAATGATTTGTCAATGCCTATAATGAAATGTAATGAAATGCATTTATTTTGTATAGACCTATGGGGGCACTTACAAATTGTCAGTTACAAAATTTTTTTACACTACCAGATCGGAACACGATCTCAACTGAAATGATCCGGCAAGTAAATAGCGGGTTTGTCTTTTTTGTTAATATTATATATTTCCTTTTTTTATTTGATTTTTATATGGCAATAATATGTATATAATATGCTCCAATACGTTTCCTTACATTTGTCTAAACACGAGGCTTGTTCGGCAAGATATTCTACACTAAAACGCTAAATAACTATAACTAACGTCGACGTAACTACTATAATAAGCAATTTATGCCTTTACACAATTATATTTAGTGAGTTATCCAACCGAATATCGTGAAAATAACACGAATTTTGGTACGTAAAAATACACGAGCTTCATGCTCGTGATTATAAAAGAGTCAAAGAACTCTTATCTAATCTTCCGAACTATTCGAGCGACATCTTCGTGCTTCTCGTTTATCACTTTATCAATATCGGAATATCTCGTTATCCTTCGTGTAAATTTCGATTTATTTATAGTATTACGACAATCAACTTTAGTAGCAAATCATATATCGAAAATAATTTTGACGAGCTCCGAGTATGATATAGATTTTGTATGTGCGAAAATTTTAGTACTAAAGCTTGTATATATTGTTTTATGACAGAAAATCAATATATCACATCGTTGAGGATGTCAAAGCGTAAGACATAATGAAACAATATTAAACTAAAGTAAAAAGTGAAATATTCCATGAAATCCGTTGAAAACGGCTTAAGCTGTTTTTAAAATTGACATTAAAGACCACGGCCAATAATAAAAAATATTTTTATGCATCATGCATGAAAAAATAAAAAAATGAAAGACTGATGTTTAAATTATTTGGTATACTAATTAACTTATATTTAAGTTAAAGTTGATATTATAAAGATATTATCATCACTTTCGTTAAGGGATAAAATAATTGTGATATTATAAGTGAAATTAGAGCCATTGTCAAATAAACGCGTTGACACCATTACACACATAACGAAGTGTTCGCGACAAGCGCCCATTACTACGCAAAGCTACGCAATAAAATTGTATGAACGTGTTATTATAACGTCGAAGATGCGGTTATTGCCTGACGCTTGAAGTACTATTGCTAAAAACGGTAAATCAATAAACTTTATTAGGTTATATACTCAAACAACGTAATAAAATATAATATATCGACATTTCATGTAATTTCAAAAATCAAAACATTACATAAAATGCACATCAATTAATTACTTACCTATTTTTGGCCATTTTGTATCAATATATTCATCATTTTGATCATTTTATCTGAAAATCTGCTTTTTTTTTAATTTAGAAATAAGCAACTATTTTGAATTAAAAAGCAGACGTTGTTGAAAAATAAATAACAATATAAATTGTTTTTTTATTTTTCAGTCTGGATAACATTATATTTTATACGGCCAGTTTTTTATCAACTTTCACTGTCTAGGCTAGCGTGATCCCGGCCCATTATCGAAGCTGATTTGACCCCCACCTTGAGCGCAGTAAGTATTATTATAAGTAACTTTCGTTAAGTAGTGTGCATAACTCAATAAGCACTGAAGAAATACATAATAAAAAATAAAAATAATAGCTTTCACGAGGTTTACTTAGATACGATTGGAAGAAATTCATATATTTGTCTCCTTATAATAAGAAGGTAAATAGGTACTTAAATAGATCAGAAAAATGTACTTATTACATTTAAAAGAAAAATAACTTCGGTACTTCTTTCGATTAGAAAAAACATTATCTTTCGTACATTATCTTGACGATTTTTATGTTTATTTGTGTTTACCCTTAACATTAAATAAGATATGTACAATGAGTGAAAACTTCATTAGAAAAGAAAAGCTGATTTAAAAATAAAAGTTTATAAATAAAGAGCGTTTAATTAATTGCTACGGAAAGTAAGACCGCTACGAAAAAGCCACAGCAGTATCTTCACAGAGGCCGTTGACTTAAAAAATACATTGCAGTCTATCCCTCTCTCTCAAGCATGCTACACTCTTCCGTAAATCGAAATCAAAGCTCGTCGCGATTGAAGCGTAGTGAAGTTGTCTGTAGGTCGCATCTCTATGAAGTGAGACGCAAGTGAGTGCGCGTTCGGAACATGCAGTCTAGTAACTCGATGTCAAGTTTTTGAACAGAAATTATAATCTTTGAATCCTCTAAATAATTGCTGTTTATGGATTATATTACTTAAAAGTAATACAGTAGTATAAATGCCTAAAATATGTACTTGCAAATTAAATAAATCATTCCCAATTTACAGAAATCATATTTTTGACATCTGACTTGGCATTCATCATGAGTTGATGTTTTGAACAAGAGGAGAGAAAAAGTTTGTGATCACGTATGTGCTGAACGTACCTGCATATGGCGGACGCTCAGTTTGTGTTTATGTCAATAAGAAACTGATTTTCGTTTGCGCGGGTGAGGATTTATTAAATCTATTAATGATAATGTGCTAGTGGAACCTGTGAATTGAGTGTTTTTTTTGTGATAATGTTTTTTGTGCCTGGACTTATGAGCAGCTTCGAAACTTCGGTGTACTTATAAGGGTACGTATTTTGTATGTTTCTGTATATATTTTAGGAATGACTGAAAAGTTTTACATGCTAGAGCTAGAGGGTATCGAGTAGGGAATAGTATTATATATAGGGTATAAGGGTATTTAAAAAAATGCCCTTGAAATCTTCGCTATTATATTTTGCATGAGTACGTAGGTTATCACCAGCTGATAACTTTTTGCCAATTATAAGTTTTATCTCCAAGAATATTTATAAAACACAGTATTGTATTAAGAATGAAGTACTTAATAAATAGCGCAATTAATATTAAACAGTGCTTTTTGCACAATTAACTGAAAAATTCGCAACATATTTGCAGACGAAAATTAATCCATGCAAATATTTTATTTTTATTTTCTCCCATGTATTTTATGACTGCTTATGCTTTAAAAAAAGTTTATTAATATTCCAATATTATTGCCTAATTGAAGCAATTTAACCTAAATAAGATTGCCTTCTACTTTTTGGGTACATATTAAAGAAAACTTAAATTACTTGTCTTTTTTCGATTACTTATATTTTAACTTACGATGGTGATAACAATCATGATATATTTTTTATGATTTCTGAAAAAAAAAAAACATAAAAACACTGCAACATAACATTTAAAAATATAGAGAATGAAAGAATAAGCATAAATCATGTCAGTGTTTAGTTTATAAAAATACTAAAATCATTTTTACAAAGATACAAAAAATAATAAACAGTTCTAATTGCTATAAGTCAGTACTCATAATAATAACAGCTACTGGCTGCAATGAGTGCTACACTGAAAAAATAATAAACTATGTATGTTTTTTATTTATGAAACTACCATCTGAGAACTTCTATGTTTATGGATTGGACACATGTTTATGATATCTTTATCCCATGATTCATGTAACATGTGTTGAGAGTGATTTATTACATTCCTTTTACGAATTCAAAATAAGAATAAGATTCAAATGACAATTGATTTGTGTTTTTTTTTAAAGTGGTAGCTTGTGGTGTGTTTTTATTTAAAGTGGTAGCAATTTGCGATTAACTCATTCTTACAAAAGCTTAATTTCTACTTATACTATGATTAGTAAAAATTAACAATCTGTTCCTTATTTTCTCCATTCTTCATTACATTTTGAATTAGCATTAATGATTTATTCGTATATTATGGCAAAGATGATATTTATCTATGTAGTTATTCTAAACAATCTATTTATTTCCTTTAGTAGTCTTGGGTACTTTATTTTTTAAATGTTTGGTGTTACACTCACCGATTGTGTGCTAAATGACCCAATTTTCCGAATAGTAGTGTAGTTATATTAATAATTAGAAAGCAAAATATTAACTTTCATAGACCTTTAAAATAACCAAACTTTCGAATATGCTTTCAACCCCTATTCTAACTTCTTTGGGGTTGATTTTCTAAAAACTATTTAACCCTCTCAGGGG
The DNA here is from genome assembly GCA_018251515.1 of Cecropterus confusis. Taxonomy (NCBI): domain Eukaryota; kingdom Metazoa; phylum Arthropoda; class Insecta; order Lepidoptera; family Hesperiidae; genus Cecropterus; species Cecropterus confusis. Next base: position 4,422 of record DWTU01000499.1, read on the forward strand.
TGAAATGACAAAATTTTCTTCCTTAATAAGTGCCTATGTCATAAATGTAAGCCTTTGTCCATTTCACGCTTTTATTTCCAGTAGGTTTGGTTCTATGATGATGAATGGATTTCTCAAGACAAGTCTTCTTGTAAATATAGGTTACATCTTCTTATAACCTTGTAACACTTCACAAATGGGGAAGGCCTACAAAACAAACCATTTTATACATATTTGTATGTAAAAGTCAGACTTATGTAAATAAAAGTCCTATTACTTATGTCCCAATACTGCAAACATATTATATGTATTTACAAATGAGTTAATAGGAACAAATCAATCTCAGAAGTTGTTTCTATGATAATCTTCTACATGAATTTGTATGTATTCTGCGAGACCTTTAGTTCTTTATTGCTTCGGGTATGTCTTATTACATATGATCTATGATAACACTATCTACAACAATCTGGTATGTTTATTGGTAAATGAGACATATTCTCTGAGGTAAGTAGCAAGGTAAGAAAAAAGAAATACTTAGGGATCAAGAGTAGCAATACATGTATGGTCAATCGCATGTATAATGCTAATATTATCTGGGATTCATTACAGATGTTCATGGGCTGCGTTTCCTACTTACTATCAGGTCAACTACATGCTCATATTGTACCTCTGTCAACTTGGCACTATATCGTAAATTCTAAAGCTGCAGTTGTGTGTGGAGGGTATTTAATCATGCAGATAAGATCTTCTATATCCACACTACGATTCTATAATAGTTCTATAATATAATAATTCTATAATAATTCGATGGAAGAATGTTTTACTTGTAAGGTATTTATTGCCTTCTGAGGGCACGGGACGCAAACATATCTATTTTAACTGAATAATTATTGTATTATGTAATGATGAAACTTGTATAAAGTTTCAGCATAGAACAATGCATTATACCATGACTAAAGTTTCAGTGGTCTAATAGATTCTATGGCTATTCTCAAATATTCCATTTTTTTTCTTGTCTAGACAATAATCATTTAACAGCGGACTGTAAGCTAATACCAATATTTTTGATAGATTATATGTTATAATTTATAGTTTTGACTAATGATTCTAGCCTTCACCAGTCTTAAGATTACAAATCCTGTCTGAAGCGGTTGATCATAAGAAATAATCACAACTAACAAGTCTGAAGACAAGTCGGTCCAGATCTATTTTTTATAATTTGCTGGCATCAGGTTATCTCAAGATTACTAGAGCAAATAAAAACAGTGTTTAATTAGCGCACATGATGTTTTGGATTTTATTTTTCTTAATCATTTTATCAACTTGTTTGACCTTTATTGGTGCAGTTAATTGCACAGGTTTGGAAACTGATTTGAACAGATCAGTTATTATATTATTTTAATGTGATATTTAGGATTTATGTTATTATTCATTGTTAGTTCCACTTACAGTGCCTCTTCTATGACATCGAACTATCAAGTTTTTTTAAGTTTTTACTAATCTCTGCATAAAATTCTGGGTCAGCTATGTCATGTAACATCCTGAATTGTCCCATATATATGCTTAAATTTGTGCAAAAGCAATAACAACATATCCATCAGATTAATAATTAAAAAATGATTTAATGGTTGTATGGGTCCATCATCAATTGCGTGGGGTGATTTTAGCGATTTTTTTACTTGGTGCGATGTAGTGAGATTTGTCTTGGCCCTCCACCCACTTATCGCACTTACGTTCAGAATTAGGAGATAAACATGTTGTACTCAATTTAAAACAGCTTTCTCGTAAATCGATGTCTTGCAGGAACCAATATGCGTTATATTAAATCCCCCCCTAGGTGAGGTTTTTGGGATTCAAAACGACTCCTGCACTTAAATGGCTCACGTAATTGATGCATTTCTTCTATCAAATCATGGTTTTCATATCATACCAGCTAATTTTTTAATTATGCAAAAATACTTAATTGCCATATATACGATGTTAACACGTGTAATATACGTCTTTAACGACATTATTGTTGGATTTGTAGGTATAGCTTTCAGAGCCAGCGTTACTTTATCTCTAACAGACAGTTAGCCCAGATTCTTAGGTGTCTTATGCATACAATTGTCGAGAACGGCGCGACGGGTGAAATTATATGGATAGACTGTTGGCAATCTATTGTCACTACAAAAAACTAGGTTGTCTACAGAATGAGAGACATATCTGAACTTGGCTCTGGTGCACATTATTCAAATATACAAGCTTATAGAAATTAATGTTCGAAGTAAAGTCCTATAAAATCTCGTTACTCTTGTTGTATAGATTTGAATCCGATCAGGAATTTCTCTATGTTTCTCCTAAGGACTGTAGTAAAATGCCTCATTCTCTCCATAATAAACCAATTAACACGAAACAACCTCTGCTAGATGAAAAAGGTTTGAATACCTCACAAACGAATATGTTCGCTTGTATTGCTACTTACTACTGTTACGAAAAATATATCTATTGATGTCCGGACCACAAAAGTTCTACACAATTCTCATTAATATTATGTAATAAATCTTTCATGGGGAATTCTGTTCGCCATTACAATAGTTTCAGAATATATCACGAATCTCACAGAAAGAAAGTTTGAACAAGTCATTAAACAAACCATGTAAAAAAGCATACTATAACACAAGTGATTATTTATTTGATAGGTAAGACAAAGCAATAACATATGTCTTAGATCGCCGCGAACTAGGTACGAAAGAAAAATATATTATATAAATGAGCGCAGATGTATAATAAACTTCCTAACGACATTAAACAAACACAAAGTTACGCGTTATTTAGAGGTATACTTAAGTTCTACATCTCTCTTCGTAAGACACTAAGTATTTATTCAATTGAACTCAAAGTAAATATATGTTCCGATAAAATAGGTTATACTAACGCTAAATATGTTGAAAAACAATAATCGAACGTAATTTCAAATTATATTTTCCCATCGCGATTACTATCTGAACGGCTTCTATCAATCTCTATCTAAAACATACTTAATAAGTCATTCTGATTATTACCCACATTCTGTAAATTCCAGTATTCTTATTCTTAACTAGCTGACCCGGTGAACTTCGTAGCTAAATTAAATAATGTGTAAAAGTTTGATAACAAACAATATACGTATTCCATACCTGATATTCAAGTTACTCTATGGCAAGGAGACATTAGCAAAACAACACTTGCGACTGTCCAGTAGTTTTTACGTGAAAGAGGGACGACAGACAGACAGACAAAAAATTTCGATATACATTATAACCTATATGTTGCCGAGGGCTAATAGCTTTATAAGAAAAAAAGTTTCATCAAAATCCGTTCAGTAGTTTTTGAGTTATAGCCGCACAACAGACAGACAGAAAATTCTAAATGTTTTTTTTTGCTTGTGTTATTTGTATGAAGTCCCCTAGGGCCATTTTTTATTCAACGTACAGAATTGAACTCTTTTACAGTTTTCTTATATGTATATAGATATGTATATATAATGCTCTCCTATCTACAATTGCAAAATCTCGATAATTTGTTTTGTTCCTATGCTTGATGAATTTATATATAAATGTGAGTTGTACTCCTTTTAGAAAATAAATATCTTAAACCGTAAAAATATATGGTCTGATTTAGCTCCAGTACCACATGCTGCCATTATCTAAAGTTTGACGTTGTAAATGAAACTTCCTTCAAAGATGTGTGTTAAGAGTTACTTTCATCGATTCTTCTACATTACCAAACTCTTGGCGAAGTGATGTAATGTAGATTATTGAAGTACAAAATGTATTCTGTTTAGGATTTATATGCGTATTGTGACCAAAGGATACGTTTGGCCGATGAAAGAGGTAACGCGGACAGCGTTCTTGGGACCCACAAGGTGCAATGATTTGGATTCTGTTTTTAATTTACGCACAACTATTGTGTTTTTGTTGTATATTTTGTTTTGTACATTTCACGTTCGCGTTCAGTTGTTTTATACTGTATTATTATACTTATATTTGAAATCAATATTGCTTTAGATAAAATATTTCTGATTTTAGTAAACGAATTTTCGTATCGGCGCATATATCAGAATATTAGTACAAATGGATCATATAGTTAGAAGTCCTAAACTCCCAAGAGATCTCATTATACGTATAGTTGATGTAACTGCTTACGATTTTACGATCGTTTTAGCTTCGGCTGATGACATAATGTTATAATTGAAATTTATGCGATGTCGGTATTGCTAGTAAAGATTTAATTAGAGAATAGGTAGGGCAATAGAGTTCGGGATATAGCGTTTTCCCCTTGGATTGAATGGGATGTGTTGTTTTGTGTATTTTATGGAACTAATTGGTTTAGACAATTAATGTTAACATGTTAATAAAAACAAGTAATAACAATATCAGTTAATAGAACAGCGTAGTGAATATGATATTAATTATTGTATCTCATCTTAAAATATTAGTATGTTATTACGACGTGTTTTTGAGTTAGCAATACACGATGAGGAAAAGTATCTACACCTGAGAGTTTTGTATGTTTTCCTATATGTGAAAACAGTGTTGAGACTCGTCATCGTCTTGGATCACAGCCTGCTAACCCAGAATTCTGAGAGAACATCCGTACTCAACAGTGGGACAGTAATGAGCTGATGATGATAGCAAAAAAATAATAAGCTAAAGCGCAATGACCATAGGCTACCGTCTATGGTATCTTTATGATATATATGATGTCACATTGGTTTCTATTTGCTATGGCTTAATCCGGTATTAACAAACTCATGATAATCAGCTTAATCTTGAACTTGTTCCTGAATTAGCTGATAGTTGATGGAGTACAAGAGAAGAATAGGCGTCTTCTCTTGTACTCCATCAACTACGTTGTGTTTATGTATGCCGTACCCGTGGGGCAATAAGAATTGTGAGCGCTAGGTTCGGGGTGCGTTGCGCATTTTATCGAAGCTTATGGATTCCTACAATAGTAATGTTGTATATGACATATATTATGTTCAAGATTTAACTGTGCGAGTAATTTAATAATCATTTCAGGATAATTTATCACGCTAAGACTATATATATTACATAAAGAGTTTGAATGTGCTTTGTATAGTCATTTGACATCTGAAAGTTGCTAGTTATTGATTAGTAAAAAAGTAAAATGGATGAATTTTTGGATAAATTCTTATCCTATATATTCTTAAATGCGTTAGCACAAATATTCAACCTTATACGTACATTGTCGCAAATAAATGTGTTAACGATTTTAACGGAGTTAAAAGTAATTTACATTCATTTTGTTTCAGTCATCAATAAATGTAATTATGAATTAGTTTTGTTATGCGCCAATACGCCTGCTTATGGCGCATGGGATTAACAGATACGAAAGTACTCTCTTCTTGTGGTCGGGAAGTGCAACATAGAGCACAAAAGGAGGCGCGTTCGCTCGTTTTATTGCCACACGGGTACGGCTATCGTAAACGGACTACGTTTATACCGTCGATTGTGCTTTTGATGCAAGTTTAATGACATGACTCTTCACGTAACCGGTAACTTCATGTGAACTCAAGTTAAATTTGTAGACAGTGATACACGTGTATTTTTGATTTATATTAGTAGAGACAATAATTTTCTTAGATATTAGTAACCGAATATTACTATTACGTTTGAATTGATCTATCTTGCATTATTAGATTAAACTCTAATTAGTTTACCAAAAATATGTTTGCCGACATCTCAGTTAGTTCTGGGAACAATTTTATTTATGAAGAAAGCTGAGTAAACTTTTTAAAGCTTACACTGTATTTCTAATTAATTACTAATGTAGATAATTCACATATTTTTATAATTCGCTAATAGATACGATAGTTATAATACCAGTTTTACGTTAAGTGGCCGTGTAGCGCCGTAAATCAGAAATTTTCTATCAAATTACGTTCTTTGCTGGGCAAAGGCTTTCTCTCGCTAGAACGGCAGGGGTTTCCTTCGCGACCGTACTTTTGACATATCTCTTTGCTAATCTTTCTGCACTATATACGCTAGTCACTTTGATATCCTGTGCGAGTATTTTAAAATTTCTACTTTGAATTTTTCGAAGCGTTTAAACGTGGTGGGTAGGAAGGATCTAAAGGTGGTGGACCTTTGTGGTTCCGATTCGGAGACACTACCGCCACACGTATTTCTGCCTACTAACAGAATTAAGTGCTGTATGTAGGTTGTGGGAGCCTTACTTATTCGAAGTATTTTCACTTAGTCCTTAACACCTAGTGGCCTAGCTCGGCTAAGACTCAAATCTTCTTTGGAGTTGATTATAGATGTCTGTAGGTGACAGTGACGACCTTACCTTCAGGTGGACTGCATGCACGTTTGCTGTTTCTATATCCTAAAAAAAACGGAATACATATGAAGTTTTATTTTCGTGACTACGAGTCCATTATTTTACTAAAACTTGTTTCATGTAATTTTCCAAAAACAATGATTTATCATTCGATTTGATGCCTGTCACGTAATAGTAGTAATTTCGGGGACTTGACCCGATTTTTGTAATCCATACAAACAAGAGGCGTTCCTTCGTTTCCCCCCGACAATGACCATGCAGTTATAACCCCATATGATTCATGTGTTATCAAGGTAGTATAGAATAGGATACCCTTTATATCACACTATAAACATAAACAAAAATAACAATAACTTACAATGTTGATAAGTTGTATGCAATAGGCGGTCTTATCGCTAAGTAGCGATCTCTTCCAGACAAAATTGGTATTTATTTATTTTGCCTGGTGGTAAGTAGCCACCGCCGACCATAGATACCAATTAGACAATGAACAATGGACGACCCACGTGGTGGAGCGGTCACTAAACCGGTCTGACACGCAGTGGGTCCCGGGTTCGATCTTCGGCCAGACAGACATCCGAATGATGAGTTTACATTTCTGCTCTGGGTCTGGTTGTTTGTGTATTCGTCTTTGTGGTGTTCATAATACCCACGACACATGAGAAAATTTTGCGTTTTTTTTTAATTCATAGTTATATAATAATCACAAATAGATGCTACCCTTCAAGATTAAATTGGACTGTTCCGTAGATTACCTAATAATATTGCTAAATGAAAATCATGTTTGGTATGATCAAAGGCTAATGAAATGTAATGAAAATGAAATTAAATGTTTTATTTTTATTTTGAGAATACAAATTGAGAATACAAATTGTTAGTTACATCCTTTTTCTTACACAACCAAACACGACCTCTACTAAGATCTGGTAGACTATTCTTTGAAATCAGTTTATCTGTATATATATTTTAGTTGGTTTTTATTTGGAAAGGCGCAAAGAGAGAATACTACAAATCTCTTACGTAATAAAAATATAAAAAAACAGTCTGCATACCGTGGTCCAATTTAATCTCCTGTGCAAAATTATCGGTGAGAGCTTCCATTGTCGCCCGTGTAATGCCGTGTACCGTGCATTTTAACCCAATTACCGCGAAAGCTTATTAAACTTGTCTCCGTTTATTATGTTCATAGTGTGTTTGGTGAATGTGTGTTGTCCTAATAGAATGCGATTGTACGAATAGTTAAAGCTTGTTTTGGTTAGTGTCGAACCTGATGTGGTGAAACAGCGCAAACGATGCGTCGTTTTGTCGTCACTTGTTTCTTGCGTAGCGAAGTCATTTTTAGGGGTTTCAACTCAAGCACCTCAAGTATGATCCACATAACTATCTAGCTAAGATTTTGTTTTATTCTTGTTTTATTTGAACTATTAGGAGTAGTGGCCACTGTTTTTTGTTACTATTTGTTACTAAGTACTCAACTCTAGTACGCAATAAAGGAATGGATACAAGAAGTTAACTATGCTCAGTGAATGTAATATATATATATATATCTCGTGAGTACGTCGTACGTCTATATCGCCTAGATCATGAAAATTTAGGCGTTCCCGCAATGTCTAGGAAGTTGGTGACCGTAGTATCTTGAACTTGGCAAGAAGACACTGCCTCCCTTCTGGCTTTACTCTTTAGTTGCTGTAGGTAATCGTATTCTACGAATCTCACGGGGAACAATTAATCCATGTACTTTAGTCAGCGCATCCTGCCTTCGGCTACCCAAATTTTGATCGTAAAATCTCGTTTTATTAGAACCACGCATTATTACAATACTATTTTCGTGTTGTTCAGTAAATTTTCCGTGAGACTTGTTAGTACCGTATTCGCTTATCTTATATAATGTCGTCCCCGATAGCCTCCTGGCATTGTATGGGTGTAGTGGAAGTACTGCGTTACACTCATACAATCAAAACATACGTTTTGACCTACTATTTTGTCTTGATTTTAAGGTATGTTCGTAAAACCTTTAACAGGTGGTAGAAACAGTGTAGCTCGACCAGGGAAACATCTCTTGCATTTTTGGTGGAAGGGTGTGGTTGCCTGTTCACTTATATATGAGGCGACTATCTTAGTCGTAAGGAGCAGTAACGCATTTGTGATCGACTTCATATAGAACCCCTGTTCTATATGAAGTTGCTTACCATAATATCCATGGGTGGTAGTAACCACTTACCATCAGGTGGACTGCATGCTCGTTTGCACACAAATGATCCACTTGTGAACAATTCTGATATTTCAGAATTTTGCTGTTATTCTTAGATATTACATACAAAATTGCAGGCGAATATGCTTATGTTCGTCGGGACGATTTGAATCGTGGTGACCGTATTATATCGCGGTGCTACGACGTTTTAATTAAGTCCACGTTTAATCAACCACGGGTGGTGCTTACAGAGGACAAAGTAGAAATATTACGAAAAAAAATATTTTGATTCAATTCGAAATATTTGAAAAAAAAAATAGACCGTTAAGAAATCATTTGCAAAGCGCTTACAGCGAATCCTTGAACGAATCTTGATTCAGCCCTAAACGGTTTATGGACTCGTAAATTGGCATGTCCATTGTTCTCATTTGGAGTACCGTTTATAGAGAAACTCTTCCTCGGTGCTGCACGAGCTTACCACTTCTTTCTATATGAACCATTGAATAGGAGAATTCTTTTCTCGTGGATGTCGGAATAGGAGGAGATTAGAGGACAAAATTTGGGAGTCGGCAGCAGCGTTTTCCTATGCATTATTAATACCTACTGCGATCATCAACACGAAAGTCAGTTGCATTATGTGCTAAATTCCTCATCAATCTTCTTTATCCAACGTGATCTATTTCTAGCGTGAAGCACTTTCTTATGTTTCGGTGGAAGGGTGTGTTTGCTGGCTCACTTATATATGAAGCGACCATCTTAATCTCGAGAGCAGCAACGCATCTGTGAATGACTTTAGATAGACCCAATGATGTATAGGAAGTTGCTTACAATGTCCATGAGCGGCAAAAATCTACTCTCAGATGGACTGCATGCTTTTTGCTACTGCATATATAAAAAACCAGCTTAAAAGACTGAAAGATAGATCGATTGTCCTAGTGCTGGACGTAGGTTACGAGGTGGTATAACCAGTGTAGTTTGAGCGGGGAGGTACCGCGCCATACCTATTTCTAGCGCGAAGTAGTTCTTGCATTTCGCTGAAAGGGTGTGTTTGCCGCCTCACTTATATATGAGGAGATTACCTTAGTCCTCGGGAGTTACAACGCATTTGTGATCGACTTCAGATAGAACCCCTGTTCAATATGAAGTTGTTTACAGATGTCCATGGGCGACTGTAACCACTTACCATCAGGTGGGCTGCATGCTCGTTTGCTACTTTCATCTGATAAAAAAGGTCTCCTATCGTAACACTGGCTAAGTGCGGATTGCTAGACTTTACACACCTTCGAGAAATTTTAAACTAATCTGAGGCATTAACATACCTAGTGAGGCAGTGATAGTAATAAAGTACTTTGTAATTTGCTCGTGAATTCAAAATATAAGCCAGGGTTGAATAGTTTTCGAACTCGGAACTGCTGAGTCCATCCATCGGCCCTTAAAAATCCGGTCCCTCCCACCGGTCCGGCGCCATCTGAATCCAGCGGTACCCCGCCGTCTTCTTCAGTTCATCAGTCCACGTGGTCTGGGGGCAGCCTGTACTCCTTTTATCCAGATGTGGTCTCCATTCGAGGACTCTTCTACCCCATAGGTTGTCTGTCCTACATACGATGTGGCCTATGTGGAACCGCTGAGTGTGAAGTCGAATTTCAAACCACTAGTGTGTATCTAAATTGTATCTAAGTGGGTATCTAAAGTCATCATTCAGATATATATATCTGCAGTATAAGAAAATGAATATAAATAATAAAAACGTGCAGAAAGCTATATTTTTATTATCATAAACTCGTATCAATATTTAATTGCACTTATTAATTACTTTTCATATCTTAATGAGGTATTTATTTGCCATTTCATTATAAAAAGTGCGAGGCATTTATCGTTTCATTAGCGTTAAGGGTTATCGCTTTATAAGTGGGCTTTAAAAAAGTAAGTGGCGTTCGACTCGCACTTGACCGTTTCTATTTATATCAGTGATTATAGTCTAAGTGCATGTCGTTATTAATGCATTCCTTACACATCCAAGTCATTCTTCCGTTTGACGTAATACTGTTAAGTTAGACGGGCTTACTGACCTTTTTTTTACGTTTAAGCAAAGCCCTTTTATATTTTGCAGGTATAAGTAGCCTTTGTTACACCCCGATGAAGCATTGTTTGTGTGTGTGTGTGTACTTGTGTGTGGATATTTGTTTGTGTTGTCCCATTATGTGCTTAAAATCGGTTCAGTAGTTTATAAGCATAGGCCGTAGACAGTGACGAATACATCGAATACCAGGGTTAGGTTATTAGAGATAGTTATAAAAACTCTTTTTACCCGACTGCGTCAGAAGGAAGGATATGTTTTTCGAGCGTATATGTATGCATACCCATTTCTTGAGCATGCTCTACAGCCCAAATGGTTTAACAGATTTTAACATAGGAGCTGTCATCTGAGTTGTGGGTTTGATGTCTTTGTACTTTTTAATTTAATTTTAATAGCGATCTGACCGGGGATCGAACTCGCAAATGTCTGTTTGTCGGATTGGCATGTTGACGGCTACGTTATGCGGGTCGTCAAATAGTAAAGTCTCTAGCCTTTTTGAAGTTAGTTATTTAATAATTTTGCATATATTGTTGTTGAACAAACTTAATTTGAAAAAACACATTTCTTACTCGAAAGACAACAAAAATTACAGAAAAAACTACAAAAACTACGTTTGTCCCCGCCTGCAGCACATAGTATAAAGTATTTCTCTCTTCAGTTAACTATTTTTAAGCAGTCGGGAATTTTGATTTTGTAACCATTCATATAATCTATTAAGCATATATTTACATAAATAAATAGTTGGATGTATAGTAGAATGGATATTCTACTATACATCGAACTATTAGCTTCTAAATAATAATGGACGCTCTAGAGTAGTCTTGAGGATTCAAGACTACTCTAGAGCGTCCATTATTTTACTAATACACGCAAAACAAATTGAGTTTACAATTTTCAAGAAGATGATATAAAAGTTGTTTCCTTTGGAATCAAGTTAGAATAACTTTGAACCACTTTGAACTAAGTCCGGAGTAAGTCGCCGATCGATCTCAGACAGTGCGATAGGTACCTAATAGTCGAGTCGTCTGCTTGAGTTGATTGTCCGCTCACCAGATGTGACTAATATTCCGATGTTATTATAGAGGTAAGTGTGATTGCTGTATCTTAATACATACAAGTCTACCAATATGCACTGAGTTAGGTAGAATATACCTATCAGCGCCATTATATTTTATTAAGTTTCATATAGATGTAACCTCATAGTTTAAACAATAAATGTAAATAATATTTGATTAAATTGAAAACAATTCGAAAGACCGAAATTTATACCTGTCATGAAAATTTACTAAATAATTTAATTTTAGTGTTGCATACAAAAGTATTATCGTAGATTCGCACAGCGTGCGTCGAACATAAACAAACATGGATTAAATTGGTTGTTCCTGAAATTCGCCAAGGTTATATGCGTGGTTGTAAATATAGAAATGTTACACAACCATATGAGCAAGATCTTGTATTATTTCAGTATCATAGAGTATTATTACATACTAGAGATTAGTATTATTAAATGATACTTTGCTAAATGTTACTATGTTAAAAAGAATAATCTAATAGTGATATTTTGATAAATAACACTATGTTAAGAACATTGTGGACGAAAAGTATAGTGATTTATTATTATTTAAATTTACTTATTATGTATGTTAAGAAAAATATAAATAATTTTAATAATCGATGTGACACACATGATATAAATACAAGGATAAAAGAACAATCTCTCTGCACTTGTTACTCGTCTTCACAAAATTAATAATTCTTTTATGGGTCACCGTATACGCTTTTGCAATTAACTTCCTGCTGAGATCAGAAATTTGTCAATTAATCAGTATAAAGCATTAATTAAGAATAAGCTTTGCCATAAAGTATATTATAAAATTTCTGATTACGTAAAGGACAAAACAATTTGGGACTGAGCAATAATATACTGGGTGTCCCAGAAGTCGCGCACCCCATTGTAGGGATCGAAAGAGAAAAATATTCTAAGACGAAAAGTCCTGAGCCAT
>DWTU01000500.1:0-16990 GCA_018251515.1 Cecropterus confusis
CTACCTGCGCGGCGCGCTGCTCGCCGCCATGCGCCGCCAGCGGGACGCGCTGCCGCCGCTCAACAGAGTCGTGGAGTCAGTACTATCTACGTAACACGCTCCTGCGCGGCCGGGACCCGTCCGAGTGGTGGCGAGTCGAAAGTTCGCTTGAACCGGCTAAATTGAAAACGGGATCTTTTTTGGCCGCTATATTTGTTCTAACCATTTTTTTCTTTTTTTCACTCGCCTGTTGCTATGAAAAGTCTCATACGATCTCGACCCCGAACGGCACAAGCCCACGCTGAGATTCTGTTCACGACGCAAGGGTTTCATCGTGAAGAGCGGCAATGATTATTTTATCATTGCCCGAAACGACTTTACAATTCAATCAGGCCCGGTCTGCGATACGCACGACTTACATAATATTCTACATACCACTATTGTCCACCGCCGTATGCTACTCACACGCAAAACATAATACTGGCGCATATACCTACGCTGTGCTGAGTTCTAAGCTCCTAATTTCGCTTGTTATTAATATACTGCAACAATAATTCAGTAAAATTAATTGCCTTGCGGCATACCCTTCGCTGTGGCCGAACGAATCTTCAGCAACTTCGAACATCTTAGCGGAAGATAATCAAAATTGCCAAAAAGTAATAGAACGCAAGTAAAACAGATGCTGCAAGGAACTAAACTCAGTCTAATATCGATATGCACTCGACCCATTCGTGGCCTCTCACAGCTAATGTGTGGAATTACTTCGATGTAGGTATACGTATAATTACTACTACGTCTCTCCGAATTGGAGGCTTTGCGGGACTAATAAGATATAATGATATATTATTCATAACAGCATTTAACGACGTACTTTACACATTCCTTTGTATATAGAATGATAATTTCCTATTTTATTTTTAATTAATAAAACCTGTTAATGCGAAGCGAAATGTAAATATTACCTACTAGAACTATGTACATGTTTCATGACGTCCTGAGGATGAATTAGTATACAATATATTTTGTAATAAACCTACGATCGCATATTTTGTCTATTTCGGAAAATTGAACTTTTCGTAAGACCCAAGAAATTATGATTTATTGTTCCATCAAAAGATGAGTTCGGTGGTCGAGGGGAGCCGCTTTCGTTCCGCTATGATCATTAAATATTTTTCCACGCACGCATTAACTTTCCGCAATCTCGTGCGTTTATTCTATTCTCGATTTCGGTCACGCGTTCACTTCCGCAACTAACATTGCTATAGATTCACTATACGCTCATGCATCTAATGAATTCATAGCGATGTTATTAAAAACGATCCACGTCTTGTTCCAGAATGAAAAATGATATCCAGGAAGACACCTTCTTAGTACCGTACGCCATGTACGAAATCGCGTGTTGCCACGTGTCGCTCGGCGACCCCGTCCGCGGCCGAAACGTATTCAGGGATATAAGGTACTCCGGGTCCCTGCGGGTGTACAGGGGGTCGATTGTGTGCCGTAGGTGTCGCGAAGCGAGGGTCGCGGCGGGGCGGCGGCGCCGCGCTCGGCCGCTGCGAGCTCGCCGGCCACCCGCCGGAACGCCGCACGGAACGGTTTGTACTCGCCGCACCCGCTTCGCGTCCTTACGCTGCATGCCCCGCCGACGAATGTAGCAACGTTTTTAGCCCGCGAGGAACTCGTCGAAAGAAGGTTTACATGAAGCAATTATACGCCACTTCGATGTCATAAAGGCCTTCAGATATTACTCATTTGCTTCAATTTTGTATTGAAAAGTAATTCATATTCCCTAAAAAATTTACGCGCTTTCAAATCCAGATTACATTTACACGAGACGTGATAATATGGGTGCTCTTCAGCCTACACCGCGCTACGCGAAGGAGCGCGGAGCGGCAATTAATTAAATACTGATTAATTAAAATACACTAAAGTCGTACTTACTGCTTCAAGTGTAATAATTTTATAATGCTCTCCCGCACTCTTCGTGATAGACGCCTTAATGTGAGAATTAAGGCGTCTACCATGGAATTAGAAAAATGGAGTTAGAAACATATCTACGGTCGACGTACTCCACTATTCTACTAGTAATTTACTTATTTGCGTTTATATTGATTCTATATGATTTCATACCGTTACGATCTAATTGAATTTCTTGATATAAGGAACAGTGGATCAAAATTAAGTATTAATTTTTTACTTGTCGAGTCATCTGCAGACTTATCCTGCCTTGTTGACCTAGAGTTTATTTTAAGCAGTCAAAATAGAAACTGTTACTGTCGCGATGATGGCGCATGACGCATCCTCGTCGCGAGATCGCTCCTCGCCGATTTCTAAATAAGTTGTCTAAGTTGCCAAAATTCAACCGCGTCAAACGATCAATGACGGTTGCTTTTGTTTAGCTAAGTTCCAACACTGAATTTTATTTTGCACTCTAATAACATATTTGGGCGTTTATGTGTCGACCAACCTTACCGAACCTATTTAGTTAGACCTACGACCGACGCCGGAATGCCCTAAAAGGTAGTAAATTCTTTCAAATTTAACTCTCGTAAGGAGAAGCCTGCACGCTCGCTTAAACTTGTTGCTTTCCCGTGAAACTTGGCAGAAATAAATGTGTAAGTATGTGGACTTTTATCTAGGAATGCAGCCTCCCACCGGCATGCCCCACCACGTAATATTACATTTTTTTAATGTTATAATATGTGTTTTATAAGTGTCCTTATCTATTGTCTATGTATATGTTATTCTGTGAATTGTAACAAGGTTCAATCGTATGTGAATATGCACCTATGTACCTACATATATGTTCCCATCACGCGGTATGTTTGTTTGCTTTTATTGTAAGTATCATAAAAAGTATAGTTGCGTAGTTATCATTAAGGTGGTGTTAGTTTGAAATATACCTAATATTTCAAACAACAAACTTACGAGTATTTCTTTTGAGAAAATTAGTGGACAGATTTTGTTATAATTTACTGGATGTGTACCTATGGATTTTTTTCTGTTTATAATGGATATTTCAAATCTATTAATGAAAGTAAAATATCTATTTTAATGGCTGTGCAAAAATTATATGTGCAGATATGTAATTAGTATGGGGGTATTAAAATACTCGTATACTCTCCGATTTTAATAAATCTGTATTTCTATTTTGTACTGAAAAATACTGCCTGGAAAAATGGAGTAGAGCAGTTCTGCGTTTCGGTAGTAAGGCGCGAATGATGGTCGCCTTTCAAGTAAAACGAGCATCTCGGTCCTCAGAAATGGTAACGCATATGTATTGAGTCATTGGCCCACGGGCGGCATTCTCTTCTTACCAACGTCTGGACTGGACGCTCGTCGGCTACATAATAATATAACAGTGAATGTGATGCGGTGGCGGGTGCGTCGCGCGGGTGTTTCAGGCGCAACTTCGGCGGCTACCTGCTGGAGTCGCGGCTGCAGTTCCGCGTGCACTCGCGGCTGGCCAGCATCGCGGAGCAGCCGGGCGAGGCGGCGGCGGGCAAGCCGGGACTCAACCCCACGGGCGCTGACACTGACCCTCCGAGGGGCTTGCGCCCACGGTAACTCTGGAAAGATAGGAAAAGGAATTTAGGATGTATAGAATGCTTCCGGGGTTCTATATATGTATTTATCTTTTGTGGAATCGACGGATCAAGAACAGGATAATACCAACCAAATAAAAGAAAGAAACCTAAACGTATTTTACTAATTTGATTATTTTTTCAATATGGTAGCCGCAAGGCAACGTTAAAGTACTTAATATAGATATTATAGTACACGACATTCACAAAGAGTATTATGAGAATTGAATTATTGATTCAATTAATAACCAATTTATGACGACCATTAATAAATTTTATAGCGTCAATATTGCATTCGTAAAATATTCTAGCCGTAAGCGCCATGTCGAACGATGAACATCATGTTACAAGCTTTCGTATTGGCTACGGTGTAAAAAGATATCTTAAAGCTATTTCTTAAATAAAACGAGTACAGTGCGTGTAATTAGTGTCATTATCGTTATTTATGGGAAATGATTGTCCTATCATATCGTGTACTGAGTATCGTAAACCAGCGAATAGAATTCGCGTACCGTCTGTGTACCCTTAGTACGAGTTTATTTCGTTTCTTCAAAACGATCATTGATGATGCTCTCGTACAATGTACATTGCAAGTTTTCGTTTTCATTTTCGGTCATAACTTGCAATGTTTGCTGTAATGATAGGCGCAAACGTTAACAATGATTGTTTCGAGGTATCATGATATACTCGTGCTAAGGGCACTGGTAATGGTTGTCGTGATGTTTCTATATAACTTTATTTAATAGGATCAATCATTGAATTGAATGTCGGATTTGTTAGCTTGAGAAACACTTTTAAATGGGATTTTATACGTTCCGAGTTATATGTTTTAAATTTATTTTATATTGACTTTGTGAGAAGGAATCGGGTAATTCGATTAACCAATTAAATTGGAAACCTTATTTGCTGTACTACTATCTATCTATTCTATCTATATCATCATATATATCTATTCCCACGATTTAAAGAATCCTTAAACATATAACTACTTCAACCTGCTTGAATGCGGATTATTGAAAGGAATGGTCAGTGGTCAAATAGGACTCGACCCCATGTTTCCAAACCATTTGAAAGGCCTCTAACAGCTTTACGTGCCCTTCAAAGGACTTCGTTTAAAAAAATTGTTAATAGCGGTCACCTCCTGACCGCGCCTAAAACTGATTATCGCTATTGATCGATCGCGATTCATACAAGCCTCTATTCACATTAATCGAAGAAAAAATAATATAATCGTAATATTTAAGTGTTAACTTGAATAGGGGATAATTTCAAGTCTCTACGAAAACCCTGATTCGTCGGCACAACCGACCAACGAACCGAGACCTCCACACGATTTCATAGTAATTTCAAATTGGAAATAGAAAATTGAAAATTACGAGTCGTGTGCTGTTATTAGATTATGAAATGATGAACCTTGTTATCTGTGAGTTGAGATTTGTTTGAATAATGTGAATGACTAATCAATAATATAATTGTCTTGTGTGATCGGAATGTGATGTTTATATTATTTCCTTTTTTCTTAACATTTCCAGGACTAAGATGAACCAGTCATAGTAAAAAAACTATTATTATCGCGGTATTGATAAATCTTTATATGTAATGGGTACTCATGATACGTGGTTTTGTAATATCTTTATTGCCGATATTTCGACTCGATTGCATGGATCGTGGTCACATATTGGGCAGTTTCCACGACCACGATCCATGCAATTGGATCTAAAGAACTAATACATCGGTGTATTATATTCTTTATATCAACTATGAAGAAACACAGTTGCTTTTCAGTGACAAGACCTTTATAGTTTGTTAGATGAGATACATTTTTGAAGGCGTTGCTCGGAAACCTATATTTTGCAAAAGTGCAATGCAAACAAATTATTTTAAATTATGGTGAACGTCATAAAATGTTAAGTAGAAATCCACAAAAGGTGCAATTTATGGAAAACGAAGCGTAAACAACAATGGGTATACAATTGTAATAATATTAGATGTGAACCGTTTGAGCGGCGTGATTAAATTATACACCTCGATGCGGACTGGTGCATCTGTCTGTACCGTTCTAAGGATATAAAAACTAGAAAAAGGGAATTTGATTTGAAATGCGTTTGAAAAACTTACGTATATCGTTTCGTGGTTAGTTCTAAGTGAAATTCAATTTATATAAAGAGATATATGGTATTTATACCATAATCATACCCAATTACAGTCAGTAACATTGTAATTATATAAATGTTATTTTTACGCAAGTCTGAGATTGAAATTATGTAAATGGCAGTGTGTTCTATGTAATAAATAAATAAATAAATTAATTTTTTACGTAATGTAATAAAAGTATAGTATAAAATGTATTTCTATTTTATTTATGCTTATAACGGCAGTGTTTAGCCAGAGACATACTTATGCGAGGCGTTCCAACTTAGTCCTCAGGAGTAGCATGGCATCTGTGGCCAACTTATGGTAAGATTCTGATCTTTTAAATCTGGTTCAATCTAACGTACAATGGTTCTAGGTTCGACCCCAGAACAGACAGATATGTGAATTTACAACACAGGAGAAATCATTGTATAGGGCTATGAGTGTAGAAAAACTTATTATTGTTACATTAAACACATTTATCTTATTGAAAGTGTTCATAAATAAATCCTGTGGGATAATCGGATAGCAATAAATAGATCTCCAGTAGCATTACACTCGGTCCATTAACTCTCAAAAACTGATTGCATTGAAGGAAATTTTGTCGCTCCATTGCACCACAATACAGCAAAAAATAATATTGCCTGTAGGAAATATGCGATATTGCCGATCATATAATATTTATCTTTGATTCTCACAAAGCCAATATCATTTTACGTTTGTATTGTTATGTAGTTTTACTAAATAATTTTAAATTTCTTTTATAATATTACTAAGCGAAGAAGCTTTTAATTTTTTACTTCAATAAGTCCTTATAAGGATATATTTTTGAGAATGAAACACGAATAAGTCTTAAATATAAATATTGTACTGCATTAGAATATAAGAACATGAAAGCAGTTATAAAAAATTAAAAATAATAAGCCCTTTTGTTAACTTAATTAATTCCAAAAAGATAATCAAGTCGAAGTCGACGACGTATTAAATTAACATTCAGTTTCGAAATAAGAAATTAAAGTAAGGCCGTATGCACACACCCACGTCGACTCAAAACAATAAGTCAAAATTTAGGCCTCAACGACAAAGGGCGTCCATTAAGTATAAACAAAGGCTTATTGTTGGTCCCGCAACTTGGTCGTCGTAAACTCGCCTTTGTTTAACTTTGTGCAACCGCCTTTAGTTTAAACTTTAATTGTCTTTATATTAGCCATATGATATATTGTGCCGTGACTCACGGTATATACCGCAAACATGCAGTTCGTATTGGACTTAACTTTGTGTTTCTTTATATCCATAACTCCACATTACCTTCCGGCTGGATTCTTCAGTGGTGGGCATTCATGGAAAGGCCAAATTTTTTACGTGTACATTTGGTGACTAGTTAATCGTCAACATTTAACTTTCGCAAAACTTTCGTCTTTTCACAACTCATTTGAAGAACTATCATATTATTTTTTTCATGGTGCTCTTCGTGGCTCAACGTAGTCCAGTTTGTCGAGAGGAACCCAGACTGCGTACCGCCGGCGTCTTATATTTCTGCCTGATAACGGCAATGTTAAGCGCTGCTATTGTTTGAGAAAAATTACAAAACGCATCCGTGGTCGGCTTCAGGTAAGACCTTAATCTTATCGGCATTTGATTACGTCTATGGCCGGTAGGGGCCTACTACTGCCTACATGCATCCATGATTGATTGCTGCTTCATTATAATTAAAATGTCACAAACATTAACGGCGACCCGCGTGTCAGAGCGGTCACCATACCAGTCACACAGACAGTGAGTTACTGTTCTTGGTTTGGGTATTTGTGTAATCGTCTTCATGTGTGCCCAACACCCACGACACAGTAAATAAGCGAAAATGGTGCTCTAAGTGTAGAAAGCGTTATTAAAAACTTAAATGCCGAAAAGCTTTACTACCGACAAACTTTCACAACACGAAAAGTTCGCCCACGAATCGTTTAGTTTCAATTTGCCCACAATATCCGATTACAAGTAGTACAAACTACACGTGTACTACATTGTACTAAACACTACAGTAGTGGTAGGTGATACATAATTCACGAGCGCACGTAAACAGCCAGGGGTTGTAAACGCGGGGCATTACGTGTCGTTATGGAAATTGATGGACATTACATGTGACATTTGCATGCTCGTTTTATAGAATAATAAATTGAATACAGAAGTAACGTCAGACGAATATTAGGTTTGTGAGTTTAGTATTCCAATTTGTATTCATGTTACCTTTAGTGTTTTGAAATAGAATTACCTACTGCAATATATGGTCTTACATTCATAGTGATTTTTTTGTCTATTTAATTTCTTTACATTCAAAGGAATGTGAAGGAATATGAAAAGTAATATCTATCATTAATTAATTTGAGTAAATTTACGATTTAATTATTCTTATGAATACTCCGATTTATGTGATTATCCTATCAGAATCAGATTATGTAGTTAATGCATAAACAGATAAACAACTTGAAAGAAAAAGTTACAAATTTTTATACTACAAAAATAATTGGTAATTTTACATTTGTAATTTCAGTCGTATTTACCTTAAAAAAAATTAAAGTATTAGCTATTTGCATATATAATCAGATTTATGTGTTGATTGTATCGCTACACAAACATGCTGCTTCGGCCAAGGGCGGCATAACTTTGATCTTTTTGGCTCGCAATCAAGACCCGTAAACTGCGGCCGGGACTTACGAATTAATTTCGGCCTCGGTCTACCATTGTTTGTTTTTAAGATATGATATGTGGCTGCTGTAAGTCATACTGATTTATGTCCTATGATTCAGGTTTCTGTTACTACGGCTTACGTTTGGAGTTTAATCGTTTGCTCGATAGATATGCTATAGGTGAGAGAAAACACCTATTTTATGTTGGTAAAGCTTTTGTGTTGAAAATTACTTGCGCAAATAGTAATAATTTTTATACTGAGATATTAAATTATGGAACACATTATTTACTTTACCGTAGTTAGTATTCAGCAGTCCTCGGAAATTTCATTTCATCAGCAGACACCAATATACACACTACTTCTGAAGATTGTTGAATCTCAACTTTCTGTCCTTGGGTTGTAGGTATTTTTAAATAAAATTGTAGCAATCGCGCATATTCTCCATCTAATGGTCAGTAAACAGTTCATATAGAACAGGGGTTCTATCTGAACTCAATCTCGAGAACTAAGCTGGTCGTCTTACATAAAAGTTAGTCGACAATCACACCATTCAATGAAAACGCAAGAGCTGTTTTACGCTAAAATCGTTAGTACCTCTCCGGTCAAATCACGCTTATTCTATTACTTTGTAAGGGATGCGGTATGTAGGTAGTAATACAATTTCTTGTTTTCCGACAACCCATTATTGTCCCACTGCTGGGCACGGGTCTTCTTTCAGATTGAGAGCCCGCGCCACCGCGCTGGCCAGGTGCGAGTTGGCAGACTTTACACACCTTTGAGAATTTTTTAAAGAACTCTCAGGTATGTAGGTTTTCTCACGATGTTTTCCTTCATCGTAAAGCAGTAACAATTGACTTCTAATACGAACATAATTTTAGAAAAATCTGTGGTACGTGCCTGAGATTCAAACCTCGGACCCTCGATTGAGAGGCCGAGTTTCAACCATTCGGCTATCACTGCCTTCGGAACTAACATCGTTTACTATAAGCCTATACAACAGATCTATAGATAAAGCTTAAAAGAAAAACCTTATTCTTTTACGTCCAGGTACTAAAATTCTCACCTGAATTCCAAGGTGATCGATTAAACCGATTCATATAACTGAAGGCGTAACTCCGTCCCAATTAGATAGTGTTATCAGTGGCTTCCGTCTCGACCAATTAATCACTGTGCCACAACACCATGGCTGGTTAAATGGGACGCGATAAATTTAACTTCAAGGAAAATGCACGTAACGTGCTTTCGTGAATATAGTTTGTATCGTGTCGAATGCTATCTTCTTTGGTGTTATCGATGAAGTTATGGTATCCGCTTATTCTATTTAGTGTTTGTGTTACTGTTAAATGTTTTTGGAATGAATAGGGTTTGTAGTGTTCGCATAATGTTAAGTTAGCCTATTAGAAGTTTAAACCTCACTTTATTTCTACTAATATGTTAAAAACTGGATGGATGTTCTCAAATGTATGTGTTTTAGACATTTTAAAAATTAAATTATGTAATACTTAATTTAACATACACATTTATTATCATTAACGATTTGATAAATAGAAAAGTCTCAATTTTTCAATACAGGTAAGTTAAGTCTTAACTAAAATATATGTATGTGTACTCATTAATTATATTGTAACGATTAATAAAACACGTGTTAAACTTGAGTATGTTCATAAGAAAGATTTGAGATACAAACTTATTTGCAGGGATCCTAATGAAAAAATAACTCTAATCCTGTCGTTTTTTGAATGGATGCACGCAGTTTTAAATTAACTAATAACTAATATCTTTTACTTGCCGCACCTTTAAAATGTCTGATATCTATTATATCTTTACACAATTGATATTATCTTCACAGGTAGTACATTAAATTGTGTTGAAACATCGAAGAAGGCACGACTAGGACATAACGCGTACATAAAGTCGATATACACGTTGTATATAAATTGTAAATTTAAATTTGCATGTCACATACATAAAGTTTAAAGCACATAGGTATACCGGGTATGCTAATCTCGCGGCACGATTGCCGATAAAATAGGATAGTAAAAAGCTTCGCGAAACGGTAAATGTATGTAAATATGGGCGCAGAGAGAATGGCAATATTTTAGGCGAAGTGCGCCGGCGGCAATAACGGGCCTCATTACAAAAATATTATTCAGCTATTCGCGCAAATGTTTTAAAAGGAAAAACGCTGATTTCGCCGGGAAATTTATCGCTTCAACGTAACTTTTGTTATTTAAAAATGATTGTTTTTGTTTTACTGCCGTTTTGTTGCGATTTTAGAAATTTTGTTTATATGTTTTGGCTAATTGTGAGTTATGGGCATTTTTACATAATTTCTAAATTTATTCACACTGAATAATATTTATCTGTGTAACCTAAACATAAACGCTTTCTACACTCATAGCCCCACGGATTTTCTCCTGTGTCTTGGGTGCCATGGACACATAAAGACGAATACACAAACGCCCGGACCCAGAACAGAAATCTAAACTCATCATTCAGATGCCTGGTCTGGCCGGGGATAGAACCCGGGACCCACTGCGTGTCAGACCGGTATGGTGACCGCTCCACCAAGTGGATCGTCGTGAATCTGTGTGAAACTTACGAGTTGTTTGGCGTGTATATAATATTAAATCAGTTTATACTTACATTATTAATATAGGTAAGTATAATTGTAATATTAATTATTTTCTCAATAAATTTGCTAAAAGACTTCTTTAAAAAATCTGTTTGATCTAATTTAATGATGTTGAGGAAGAGTTAAGTTTCTAACTTTGTTTTCAGAAGCATCACTGCATTTCTGGCAGAAATTGTGGTTGAGGTCGATAGTGGAAGTCTCTTAAATAGTAGAGGCCAGTAACTATGTTAGTGGCGATAGCACTGAAGCCGAAATTTCAAATTAATGTCACATTTGTTACAAAAATATTAAATAAATAGCTAACGTTATTTCAAAAGAATGTTTATTACGTGTATTATTTTCACTAATCTAGTGTCGTGTTATAAATTATTAGTGGCTGTAGTGAATTACTGAAACGTATGAGTGTGCTACGGCGACGTTTCAGCAATTTTTATTCGAAAACCCGGCCACGGCTGACGTTAACAGCAGAAACAATTATTGTTTTACAACGTAATCGTCGTATTTTATCTGTGACATTTACAATTTCCCATGTTTTGTTTGGCACGACCGCGACAACGGAATTAGAATACCGCGGGATTTCTGCAATATTTTATTGCGTTCAGAATGCCATTGGCAAAATTACGTTGATATATTATTCTGCGCAAATATTTGTACAAATGTTGTATAAATATTTTATTTTGTGAATAGCATCGCTTCACGCGATTTTCGGAAGCCGTGCAAAAGCAGGTACATGTTTATGTATGTAAAACAGACTACGGTAAATATTTTAATTTTATAAGAGAATTACTAAGGACGTTCTTCTTTAGTACTTTGTTACGACGGTCCGTATAAAATATGTACAACAACAAAAGGATCTTAGTTGGTCACAACTTTGTGACTTCTTTAGAATTGGTTTGTATTTATCGCTGTGTTGTTGACACTGGCAACAACAGTTGTTTCCGCGGCTCTGCCGGCTCTGGTCAAGAGCTTTCGGGTTTCAAGCTTCCCCGCTTGGGTCCGGAGGGTTAATAGGCCCTTATGTCAGTAATTGGGTGGGAGGAGCAGAGTGTGGTTTTTAAGTATTCAACGTTAAACTCTGAGACTCTCGTATTAGCGTTTAGGCAGTGCTTTAAAAACAGAATAAGTATATCACAAGCGATATTAAGAAATAAATATATGACACGTTTTATGAAATAGAAGTAGCAATAGGTCTTAAGAAATTACAATTCATGTGAGGTGTTAAATAGTTATTATCTTATGGATCTAGCCTAGCATGTATATTAGTGACCGCAGTTGGTGACATGTTACCCAGGAATCAGCAGCCCGTTTCTTGGATCTTGTTCCTTAGTCGCCTCCTACCATATCCACGGGAAAAGATTGATTGGTACTATTCAAGACCGATACTATATGGCCTCTCATGGGTATCAGGATACCACCTAGCGTCCTACCGGAGTGCTAAGTTCGGACGCCTTGTATAAGCTTTCTTTAAACTAAATCACAAAGTGTTGCTTCATGCTCAGCTCAGTATTATGCGGAAGAAATAAGAAACACAGTGGTGCCTTGATAATTAAAGCAAAAATTCCAACTTTGAAATATATTCAAAGGTACCCAATAAAATTAGTATAGATATTAGTTTTCGGTATTGTAGAAACAATAACATGAATACAATTAAAAGCGAAGGGTATTATTAACAGTAAAATGTTAATGTGATTTGTATTGCATAATTGGGTATGCTTCCGGATAGAGTACACTACAAATTAGTAAGCGCTATTACCGAGAAGATTTATGATACCCAGGAATTTAATTATACGGTGGGTAGGACCTAATTTATTGGTTCGAATTCATTGTTTTCAATATAACGTTTTTGTTAACGTGTTTTCATTGTTCTGAATAAATATTTGTTTAGTTGTTTATTCCAATGTCAGGCAATTACATTGTACTATTTTATCGCTACTTCGATATAAAGTTACCATGCGCATATGATATTTTTAATACATATTTAATACATGCTAGAATAAATGGAATATCTTTCAATATTCCATTTATTCTAGCATTAGGCGTAGATTGAGGAATGAAAAGTTCCAGTACAGTTCAGGGCGTAGGAAGACATATTATGTGAGTATTCCTGTTCTATTAGGTTGGGTCTGTAGTTAGGACTGATCTTTAGGGCTTCATGGACATTTTAGTGGCGGTACCCCAAGGGTTTTGTTTGCAACTGTTTTGCAAATGTTTAAACCTTCCCAGGGCCTACGCTAGGGGTTCTAAAAAAGATGTTCCCGTTCTAAGCTGGCAATGCATTGGCGACTTCTCTGGTGTTGCAAATATCAGGTAACCAATCTACTAACTAACTAGCTTACTAACTAACTAACTAACTAACTTATACTGATACGGACAAGCTTTAGCTGGTGGGTGGAAATTGATGAATTTATTTACAACATAGATATACCAAGGAATGATTATTGATGTACATAGTCAAGATTCTTAAATACCTGTCTGATGCTTTTAGAATGTGTGTAGAGGTGATCAAATCAAATCTTGAGTCGTGTACGTGGATTCAAGGAAAGAGTGAATTTGTAAGTAGTTTAAAATAAGCTATGCAGCTATAAAGTAATGAGTCGTCGATGAATCGTTTTCATGAAAAAAAAGACTTCTCTGAAAAGGTTTTTTTTAAATGGTACGCCTCGTATTTATAAACATAAACGCTTTCTACACTCATAGCCCCACACTAGGGTTTTCTCCTGTGTCGTGGGTGCTACGGACACACAAAGACGAATACACAAACACCCAGACCCAGAACAAAAATCTAAACTCATAATTCAGATGTCTGTCTGGCCGGGAATCGAACCCCGGGATCCACTGCGAGACAGACCGGTAAGGTGACCGCTCCACCACGAGGGTCGTCAAATAAGGCCTGCTATTTGACGACCCTCGTGGTGCTACAGGCTAATGGATGGAAATACGAGTTCATTACGAATAAATGAGTGGATATGTTGAAGAAAAGATAACACTTTTTTCTCTTTAAGCTTTTTTGAAAAATCAAGACTGGATTCCGTATTTTCTTAATTATTGGTAATTACTACACAATGTGTACTAACAGCCGATGGTACAATATTATAGATCTAAGTAGGATAGAGAGGGAGTAAGATTTAGGGTAATTTGAACATGACCATCAAAATATTCATTTAATCCGGCAGTAGAGAAAATGCAAATAGAGAACCAACGAACTAAAACTCTTCTAGGAACTTTAGAGTCGACGAAAACTGCAATAAAGTAATGAACAAAATATATGTAGCTCTGTGTATCAAAATTCAGATTTAAAAGAAATCTTATGTTATTTTATTACATAAACAGGTTATAAGAATTAAAATTTCCTATCAAATCCTGTGGCTACAATATAAAAATCTTAAAAATTTGCCCATTTCTTTAAACTTTAAGTAACTTTTAAGCTAAAGTGACGAATAATATGTTTGAAGTTGTACGTAGCTACTCTTATTAAAATGGTACTGCAAGAGACACCGAAAGAAGTCGACGCATTATTCTTTCTTTTTGATCTCCAACATTTGCAGCTCACAACGAGGTTGGAATTACTGGCTTTGTACGAACGCGTAATCTCCACAAACAGCGATGGCCTGGATCATTCGCAAAACTAAACCTCTGTAATCGCTCGCAAACCATTGGAAAGACGAAACCAGCAAGCTGCTCTAATTACTCATAAAACAACAACCTTAACTATATACTCCCATTGAATAACTAGGAAATGGAGAAGATATAACGTTTTATAATAAACGGCCTTTGAACGTCAAATGAATATATAAATGGCAAAATCCAAAAAAATAGTAGACTGTTAGTCAATGAGCTTCTTTCAAAATTATCAGAGTGTGGGCTACAATCTGTCACGCAACCGAAGTAGGAATTAATACAATTTTCACGTCTTTGAGAACGCTATAACGAACTTTAGGTATATCCGCTCAGATATAAACATAATTGTAAGGATTTCATTCACAGTGCACACGACCGCTTCTCCTAAATTAGAGAAGTCAAATCAATGCCCTCTTTTATTATATTTTAATAAATCTAGTGATAAAACAGACGAGCTACCTGATAAAGAGTAATCATGATATCCTTTAGACACCCCACATGGTAAAATAGAACCCCTGTTTTATATGAAGTTGCTTACTGATATCCATGGGTTGCAGTGACCATTTAATATCAGGTGGACTGCATGCTCGTTTACTATGTAGCACTACATGCTCGTTTAAAAAAAATACGTGCAATTTATTGTGTGGTTTTTTTAATACACAATTGCTACAAAAATTTTAGGTTAATTCTTAAGCAATTCTTATTAACAACTTTAAAAACATCACTTTTTTAATATTCTGCTTCGTAATAATATTCACAAGGTATCTATATAAGTACATATACCGTTTCATTATCATTATTAAGTATCTAATACTTTATCATGAGCTACTTAATATCTCTCGCAATATTGCAACAAAGAACCTTCTACATCGATGCGCTGTATGAGAAAAGGTAAACGTATATGTGTACGTATATTCGCAGACCTATTTCAAAGTTAATTAGTGCATAATCCGGGACTAAGGTAGTCGTTAGTCGACTTCAACGGGGTAACAATAATAGGATTGCAATAATAAGCTTCCGCTGTGAAAGGTATTCGAATTCACACCTTTTTTGGGGACGTGCAAATTGGCTTTCGTGTTGGTTCTACCCTTACCCTTATTTGGATACGGCGTATTTTCTAAAGGAACGCTACTTCAGTGATGAATTTAGATATTTATTTTGGGTCCTGATGTTTATTCTCTTAGCACCCACATTCACAATCACTGGAAAACATATTGTGGAAATAGTAAGTACGTAGATCAACGACTTTTGAGCATTTAATCTTTGACGCACTTCTGTGAAATCTTTAAAAATGTTTAATACTTACATTTTTATATCACATAGCAAATTTTCTTGTACAAAATTACAAAGTTAAGAGAAAAGAAAGTTTGTTTATTACTTTTTTATTAACCATTACTTCAGTGCTTGTCCAGATAAAAAATTAATGCGGACTGCAAATTGGGGAAATGTCCACGAAAATGAAAATACTTATTAAAAAAATTAAACAGGCTTTGTTAGCAAAATTCAGAAACATAATTGGTAACATCATGTCCGTGACATTGTAACTTCCAATGAATTCAGTTGCAAATGGTTCCTCTTATTTTAAGTGTTGGTTTCGTAAAATATAGTTCTTAAAATTTATTCCAATAATCGATAAGTCCAAATCAATAAGTAGTTTAATGATAAGATATTTTAATTATTATTTCGTTTTCATATGATAGTCCTTAATTGTTTATTATAATGTATTTGCTTGTGAATAGGCAAATTTTCAATCAAACTGTCATGTCTTATTTCCCACCACTTAGGTGTTGATTTTCTGAAATAGTGAAATAAGTATTTTATACACTTATTCATTCATAGGTCCTTTAAAGTTTACGGCTGAACATAGGTCTCTGAGTTGCCAGTGTTTCTGACAAACTTTCAATCTCTCTTTTACTCTCCTTAGGTATAGAATATGAGGAAATCATTTGATAGTGGTTACTTACGTCGTTAAACGAACTCAAGTTCCTGATTTCCTGTAAATATTTTAGGCTATGCGATGATAAAACAAACTTAATAATTGTAAAATATAAATTTATCGTATATACATAGATATATTTTAATATACCACAACCATAGCGGCTATCCACAACCACGACAATTATGGAACGCTTTGCATAAAACGTGCACAAGAAAGAATACACAATAGCATAACTTAATTAAACAGAAAACAAAGTTGCTTTAGAAAACTCGTTAGACTTTGAATTTCCATAGGATGCTACAATAAGAAGTCTTAACGACGGGACGACCCGCATGGCGGAGAGGTGACCATACCGGTCTGACGCGCAGTGGGTCCCGGGTTCGATCCCCGGCCAGACAGACATCTGAATGATGAATTTA
>DWTU01000501.1:0-16976 GCA_018251515.1 Cecropterus confusis
GTGCTGTCAATGGTCGTGAATGCGTTAAATTTTTAGCGAATTTAAAATATAACATATTTGTGATAACTCTTGATCGATTCGGATAAGATTGCAGCGAATACAGTTTAGCTGGCGCTCAGCATATGGGCCAGACGACTTCACGTGTGAAAAATACCTTTTCATCTAGGGAATTCGTGCGGAGATGCCGAACTCTTATATTTATAAGGAGAAACGCGAAATAAAGAAACCGAATGGTAAAAAATCGTACGAAGTCTCGCTCGCAACGGTTGTAGATCTCACTGATTGTGAGATACGTCGTGCCGCACCTTGAATTATTTGACACTTTGAATTGTCACCGCCCGCTCGTTTCTGTTGTTATTTTTCGCCACTTCCCTTACACGTCAGTGGAAAACGCGTAAACAATAAAACTTACTGAAACTTGTTACAATGCGCCTCTTGTTTGAATACTGTCGAGACTGGGTTAACAATATAATTCATGTTCTGTTCAAAGCAAGTCAAAACGGCTTGTAAATATTAGAACAAGTTTATTTTTATTTTGTTAAGCGTTAGGCCAACATATTTAAAGTAGAATAATATATAAATAATTATAAACAGAATTACAGAATATAATTATGATTTTTGTTTACCTTTTAATATTATTGAATATGCTAGTTATTATATTTGTTGTAAAAATACTATAATATTATAATATTATATTATTCAAAAAATATTATAACTGATAGAATCACTCCCTCATAATTAAAAAATATATATATGTCTAAATATTAATTTTGAGATTACCGTACAAATAACGTCGTGCTTCTTTGAACGGTTGATTAAAATTATATGTAATTAAATATGGTATTCCTTGAATTATAATAATTAAGCTTACTTTTTATTACAATTCCTTTCATAAGTTTCGTTTGTTTTAATTTCATTTACATCAACTTTGTCTTCTATAATCTTTTTCTAACAATATTTCCAGCCAAATCTCAACACCGATCTTTTCCTCTCGATTTTTTCAAAGCCATCACGAAATAAATGAATTAGCATACCTAATTGTCTCTTGAAATGGGAACAAAAAATGGAGAGCCCCTCCGCAGAATCCGGACAGTTTTCTACGAGGCAATCAAAATTTAGGAATAATTTAACAGCTCAATCCACATGCAAAGTCGTGTTTTTAAAACAGGAAAGTTAACGTAGGAATAAAAGTTACGTAAGACGGGGAAAAGAGAGATTGAAATATTTTAATTAACGTCACCCAGAAAAGTGAGGATATTAATTAGCCGACCCTAAATCGGCTTTGCAAGCTTACCGAGTCGCGTCCGCGATGTCGACTTAGAGAAAGTATTCACACACGCGTGAAACGAATCTCATTCGATTCAGAAGGAGCCAAAGCTCCTTATTCAAAAATAAGACGCTGATGCTCTGTTGTGAGCTCAATTGGATGCCTACTTTGATTTTCTCATTTCAAAGGCAATCCTTTCGTAAAATTATATGATGGAGATAAATGAAACGTTATAAGTCTATTTGTAGATCTGAGAGATAAATATATATTATTATTTTACGTTTTATTTTAATGACTCAAGCCGTAAAACATTTATCGCAATGCACTACCAGATACTGTTGCATTACAATTTGCTTTTTATAAATCGGCTTATATCGTTCCATCGATTCCCGCATTGTAAAAGGATAAGCTAGTTGGCGCGTGAACGAATGGCTATAAAATATCAATTAAGTTAATTTTAACGCTTCGTTTTTTGTTAAAATAAAAAAGGTTTACAAAATCGCGGAAGCTGTATAATGATTTTCCAGTGAATCGTTAAAGAACTTATTAAAAGATTCTTGATAAGAGTTGTTTGTAATTATTTCAGTTGGCTATACTTTTAAATAGCTTAAGCACGTTTACATATGTAAGACCTCTTGATCGGTGTGGTGTCTATTTTTGCTATGTCGTGACGGCCAAAAATTACATGAGATATTTTAGATCTGGACTCAGGTATTATTTCTACAAGTATTCCTGTAAAGTTTTTGGCTAACTAGAGTTACAGCTAGCAGCAAGGCACTTTTACGTTTCTCAATATCATAATGTAAACATATATGTATAAATGAATCTAAAATAAACCTACTGAATTAGCCTTAAGGCTCAAAGTTAATTCAGTTCTAAAATTGCCACCAGTTTTTGTCGTCAAATATCTACCTAGTTGCAATTCCACGACAGTTTAGCTCCAGTTTATTGCTCATATTATAGCTCATATGCGATCCATTCACTGCACCGCCACTGCCAATCGGAAAATTAACCGTAGAATTTTTCGCAGCATTTGTGAGAATGCGAAACCGTTATCAGAAAAACCGAATGACAAGAATTGGGACAGAGCAAACAGAGCAAAGTGGAGTTCGGCTATCGATTCAAGGTTCTCATTACTTTTTTCGGATTTGCCCCTCTTACGTGTTTGAGTGCACGACGCAGCCACGTAGCCTTCGGCGTCGACAATTACACGTACAGTGCTAGACGGCTAATACAAATCGTTCGCCCGAGGGTACATTTATCCCTCCTTCTCAGGGAGAAACTATTACATCATTGTTCCGCCGCATTTCGATTTTTATTTCCACTTATTGGCAGACAAAAGTAGACTCTCCACTGACAACTGTAGGATACATTTTTTTATTGCGCGGCGTTCGATTCTGTGTCCATCAGATTGCCTCTACAATACTACAGCAAAGTATGCTCCACTTTGCGATATTGTTTCTACATTTTTATATTGCTCTCGTGTTTACTTGTGCCGCGCTTTTGACTGCAGCTCATAAATGGAATTTTTAAAAAGATTTTATCGTTATCGAAGTCACTTGTTTCAGGCCGGAATATTTATTGCGTTTTGTAATTCATTTAGTACGTTGTTTGTTTATGATGATTTATAGTTAAATTATTTTACTTTAATGTTACGTAAATAACGTATGTTACGTAAATATATTATGGGTATCTTGTTAATTCATCAAGTGATTTTTATTTGCAATACAAGTGTCTGCGTGAGCTTTTGTTATTATCATCGTATTAAGAAACATATTGTGAGGGTAACCATCTACAGTCAGATGACTTTATTTTTTAAAAGAAATCGTCCAAGTTACGGAAGGATAAGTAACTTAATTTGTGTACATTTAAATTTATACAAAAAATTACTTATGTTATAATTTCCATAACCCGTATTGGTAATTAATTGATAGTTAAAATGTATTCCTAAAAAAAATGCAAAATCGTACACTATCATTTTTTTACATTGCTTTAATTAAATAGAAAATTGTGAAAAGCATCAACAGATTTTCATTCCTTATGTTTCATTAACAAAATCTGGGAAGCCGTGTTAAATTACATAAAAAAGTCCTTAAGGAGTCTGTACGTGGTCCTGGAGAGCTATTCCAGGAGTAATTAGTTTGCCATTAAGCTAATATATTGCCACTCTAGTACAGCTCGTTCCCGTCCAATGGGAATATAAAAAAGTCAATTCGGAAACCTCGAGATTAAAGCCCAATTTTATTATAAGCTTGCTATTTGACTTTGCATTTTAGACTGCAGTCTAAATAGACTGCAGTCTAAAATGCAAAGTCAAATAGCAAGCTTATAATAGATAACAAAAGGTTCTTTATATAAATATATAAAGAACCTTTTGTTATCTATTTCTGGTAATTATTAACTATTTTTAGCTTATATTAGCAATTAACGATTACAATTACATTGGTGAAAGCAATCAGTTACATTCCAATAATGAATTTGAAGTAATTTTTGAAAATGAATTAATTATTCAAAATTTGTAAAATGGTAAGAATAATTTCACACTTTCTTTCTTACAATATACAACATTTATTAATACAATATCATAAGACCGACGACTGAACAAAAAAATAACATTATTCTTCCGTCGTAAATGATGACTGTGAGTTCATTTTATTCCATAAAACTATCTAAAAAAATACTTTCTTGATAGAAAAAATATTTAAATTTTTCTTAAACAATTTTTACTCTTCGAGCCGAGTAGGTTAGAAGTATTTGAAATACACAAAGAAATAAATTACTATTAATATACTATTTTAATATGAGACTGAAGTAGCAAATGAGCATGCAGTTCTGATGGTAAGTGGTTACTCCCGCCCGTGGACATCGGTAAGCAACTTCATACAGAACAAGGGTGCTATAATTGCTTAGTGATTCTTCAATAATTATCTTCGAGATGATTCTAGAACCATCACTGAGACTAAAATGTTTCCACATTATATTTCCATGCCATACGTATATGGCTTAGAAGACTTCCTAAAACATTAAAGTTCGGAGAGATCAAATTATGCTATACATAATTTTTCGTAGCTCTGAAAACTAAATCAAGGATCAGAAATTTATTCCCAAAGTCTACAAAACTTTCGTTAAGGCAAGAGTAACTCTCGGAATATATTCGTATGAACAAATACAAGTGTGACGGCACGTTGTTAGTGCAAATCGTTACGACGTTTCTACTGTGTTCGTATAGCGTTACTTTAATATTTGAACACGTAGACGGATAAATCAATCGGTATTAAATATCAAACTCAGACCCAGTAGAATTAATACAAGGTTTCACCTGACGACTCGAGTTTTTTACATTTATATCGGAATACGAAACTATTCCATATTCTAATCCACTTATTAACGCAAAAGAAGCAAAATTAAATATGAGATTCATATAACCAGCATTATAGGATTTGTAGTCTACAAAATTTTAGTGAACATTATGAAGAACGAGCTTTAAAGATTAACTTTGCATTTCGCAAAGCTACAGCGGTCAAAGCTTACAAATTTTATTTCACGTCCACCAGAAATAAAACATGAACATGAAACTGTGTCGAAATGGAACAAAAATTACAAGCCGCAATGTCGCCAGTGGATAGGGCTTTAGAGGCCTTCGATCACCCGTCAGCGCATAACCAAATTAGAGCAATTTAAGTCAGGAAATTGGAAACGCTATCGGGCGCTCGGTGCGCTGTTGCAACTCCAACGAAGCTACTGCGCTGGCATTTCAGACATCCACCGTTTCGGCAACCCCGGCTAATGTCGGAACAATGCACGAATCTGGACAGACAGATCCGACCGGCCCCGAAGATAAACGACAATCGTGGAGCGTTGTAACAACTGATTGATATACGGCCTGCGATGATATCGTACCTATAGTGTAGTTAAGCCAAATTCCGGACCTGCCTCAGTTACAGTTCGAGGGTTGCTGACAGTAAACGATGTTTAGTTAGCGATGCAAACGCGTAG
Source organism: Cecropterus confusis (assembly GCA_018251515.1). Lineage (NCBI taxonomy): Eukaryota > Metazoa > Arthropoda > Insecta > Lepidoptera > Hesperiidae > Cecropterus > Cecropterus confusis. The sequence continues at coordinate 5,264 of DWTU01000501.1, forward strand.
AAGCACAGTCTATCCGTACTGAATTGTTTGGCGTTTATACAGTTCCCTAGCTGGAAACAACAATCTGTGCAATTTGTTTGTTTTGTAAGATTTATTGGCAAGCACTGCTATTACCGATACTATCCGTATTAGACCAAATTAGACTATCTTTGGAATAATATTGTTATGATTGGTTCATGGAAATGTAATGAGAAAAATATTATTAGGGAGATCCATTCATCTAAATGCTTCGTATTCTGACCGTGTTCTAAACGATCAATAGAAAGTTCTATATCGTTAAATGTTTTACAATCTCATAAAATGTTGGTGTATTAGGTGCGTTTTGTTGTAAGTATATTTTCATTTTTTACCGACCCTTTTAAAATAAACTCTCAGCGTATTCTCAGTCTCTTCAATTTCTCCCGCACTTCAGATGAATGTACCTATTCCTGTTCACATTTTATGAAAAAAAATTTAAAAGCTTGCGCTCTTCTCATCTTAAAGAAATGCCTCCATCAATTAAATAAATTAAGTGAGATGTTTCATGTTTATCTGAAAAGTGAAATTTTCAAAACATTTGCCTTATTGAGCATACGCAGCCAATTTTTACTATACGATTCGAAAATTTGTAACGTTATTGAAGTAAGTGTAAAGTTGGGAACAAACATTAAAATTATAGCGAAAGGTTGCACAAGTTATAATAAATGGAAGCACATGTCTTGGGAGGTAGTTATCGCAAGGAGCAACGGTCAGAGTTGAAGCCCGACGGCTAAAACAATAGCGAATCAAGCATGCAACGGAACTTTCTCAAAGACACCCTCTTGTGCGTGCGACGCTTAGCGAAGCTCACTAACTTTATATTGGTTAGGGAACTTCATCGTTACCCGACGAGAAACCTCTATCCAGTAATATAAGGCATCAGATTGCAAGAGAACACACTATTAATTTATAGCACTTAGGACACATCAGACTTAGAAGGTACTGAACAGTAACTCCAGACAAACTTTCTCGTAACTTTTCAATTGCTCCCAAATGACTGGCGAGTCAATATAGAAGAACATTACGAAAAAACAAAACCACACCGAATAAAGGGATACGGTTATTTTACTTCCGTTTGTAAATCTAAAAATAATATTCGCGAAGACGCAGATATTTTTACTTAAACATCCCGGCCAAAATTTTTGCGAATAAAGTTGTCCGCTTAACATTAAATATAAGATCGCTTTAGCGAGGCAGATAGACAGATAAAGACGGCATACATTTTCATGAGAGAACAGAAAAAAATAAAATATAAGCAATCCACGGCGAAAAAGTGAGGGCCAAGTGTGCGTTTCAGTCGAGTGGGACAGACATTGGCAGGCAGAGTTCGTCTGTTGGGAACCAGACGGTCGTATGTATCATGGAGGGGAAAATGAAAATGGCGCCTTTCACGCAGCTACTTAAACTGGCATTAGAAAACCACTAATACAAACAGAAATATTCTAATCGGTGTAGGCTTCAGAGATTACACCGGTCGTTCGGCTAATTAATTTTTGAGTCGGTATCTTGGTGCCGGGCGGCATTCGACGACGAAGTGAATTCAACAGCGATTTACATATTAATAATCGGTAAGTTGTCATCGCGTTTCTGTTGAATAAAGATTACCATCAAATTACATTTTTCTTTCCATTATAAATCTTATATAGGTGGCCTAGAACTGGTAAATATATTCTTGATTAATAACAAAAATAGCTGACGTCGCCTTTTAATTATTTCTATATTTTTTATCGAAAAGCTTGATTACGTTTTTAAAACAGCCGATTTGCATACAAATGAACATCCAAATGAGCTCTTACACGATATAAAATGTACAGATAGTATTATGTACACAATTTGATAGACAAGAATTAAGCGAATATGTGGTGCTACGTGCTGCAGAACTAATTTGTTACCTTTAAACTTTCGCTCGAAATTGCCGCGAGTACTTCACACATAATAGGTACGTACGTGTTTGTTTTAGCTTAATCGTCTGACGCTATGAAATTATCTTACTGCCTTATATAAATTCGTTTCAAAATTAAAAACATGAATTACCTTACTAAGCTGTATTTTATTATAATATCAAAAGTAATACTTTCTCCTCTGTAGTAGATTTAATGTAACTTTGAGGTACTATGTAGATACTTAAACACGAAAATGCCAATCAATGTCTTCAGAAGACATTGAAAAATCTATGGACATCGATCCATTTACCTAACTTCTGCGTAAATTTAGCTTGAGCCAGATTTAAATCTTGTTTTTACGGTGCTTTTATTGCTCGGCAGCTCTTTAAAGGGTAAATTAAAACTACAGAGGCCACGTTATCTTTATAACTCATTAGTACAACGGCTGCAACATCACTTTAAAGTTCGGAATGGGGAGAATTCTATGAAAGAATGCTCTGGGGAGTTCTCACGTATAGATCCGTTTTATTCATGCGATAGGGACCGTTGTGTCGTGACGAACAAAATTTGCGCCGACCGTTCGGGCCATAAATCCGACGTTTCCTAAATCCTTGAAAGGGCACTGTTGAGCAGCTTTCATCAGAAAATTCTCCATTATCTGAAGGAAATCGTTACCGGGGTTCAACCTCGCCCACCCTTCGCCCGACCCGACGGGCTTTCATTTACGACGGCGTTGCGTGCACGCGTCCCCGCGGCCTTTGCTTCAGGTGGGCGTAGTCATTGTGTTTGGTATTTAAGTGGCTCATTTGATATTCTGAGACAGTTTGCATTCGAAAAGCTCGCACGTGGGGAGAACCAGAGCGGTATCGAGATATCGGAGTCACGGAGCACACGCACGCCGGCAGCGCGTCGGGTACGGCAGTCGTAATGGCGGGACTTCGATGTGATCGCGACGTGACGTGCCGGTGTCGGATATGTGATCCGTTGCGATTTGAGCAGCCCTACACTCTCTACACATACGCACACGCACGTGTTACGGATTGCGCCGAGTTTGCGCAATGTTTATCCACAAATACACTAATGAAGGCACCTACAAAAGCGACTAGATTGTTAATTAAACTTGCTCAAAATGTGACACCCTTACGAAATGATGCCGAGCCGAGAGCACAGTGCACGGCTTGAATGTTATTGAATTAATTTGTAATCAGAATTCTCGGTGTGCGTTCATAGTGGATCCAATAATAGAATTAATTTATTTATCTTACTGCGGTATACATTTTAGGCTTCTTATGTGACATGACACGTTTCGATCGGTTCTGACTCAGGTAGTTAATTGGCGGGATAAGTTAGATCACGTGCCCGTTTTATGGAAATCTAGGGATTCGATTTACTTCAGTAGTATTCAGTGTACGTGGCACGTTCAATGTAACAAAATTTATTAAAGGACAGTGAAAGTAATCGAGACTCATTATTTATATCTAGTAGAATTAGTAAACGTTTTCTATCCTTGTTATTCTACCTCGTTGTATCGAGTCATAGCTTCTAGTTTATTCATTACAATAATAATGATTACACTGTACAACGTAGTCACAAACGTAATCCAACAGACCCCATCATTAGGCAGACGACCGAAAGGAATAACCATTCCCTTAATCATTATTCTTAAAGACTCTTCATTAAATTCCTTTTATCTCTCCCGGGATATTTCCTTCGCTTGGCATCAATCACATTCACTCCGAAAAACTCGTTGGCTTTATTCTAAACTCTCATAATAGGTAATGAAGGTTTTGATCGTCGCGGGCGGCTGGCTGGGGCCGATTACTTTGAGAGCTAGCACAATGACTCCCCGCTGTATCCAATGTTGAATTCTGAAAAGTTCCTTAGTCCGCATCCATGCTAGATACGGGGCTAATTACGACGAAACTTTTGTAGATAGACACCTGCGCTTACTCGCGGCCAGACAAAAGCCCGACTTATCGCAGTCCTCCAGGCCCGACCGGGCTGCCAAACGGAAGTAGATCCTAACTATTTCAGCCAAGGCTCCAGTTTACATACCAACTTTTAGCCGACGCGTCGATAGATTGGTGCTAAAACGACTCTTATTCGATATCGATCCGACTTCAAGGAATTGTTTCCTGATTGAAAACTTCTACTTTTTATTTTTTTCAAGAGTCATTACTGTTAAGATGAACCGACTCATCAATTTTTTATAAATAGTATTACAGCAAGTAAATTAAGTCATTCGTGTTGAATAATAGGTTGTATCGAGTTATAAAAGAATTATCTCGTGATGATAAACTCGTTACATTCCTATTGCTGGCCACTCATCGCATTTGAAAATGAGAAGGTCCGCGTGTGTATTACTTTAACTTTGTGCTTATTAATTATATTATCTGAATTGTAATTAGTCCTGAAAAAGCTATAAAATATTTAGTTGATCATTTAAAAAGTTATATCCAACAGATCATATATGTAAACTTAATATATAATATTGATAAAGTAAAGTAAAAAAACGGTTGAACCTAATTCGCTTTAATTTTGGAAGTCAAAATAGGAACGTTTCTTGAAGATAGAAAGTAATGGCATAGGTACTTGGCATTCCAAAGCAGACCCAATGCTGAGGTCTTTGTGATAGCCTTCCTTAACATCAGTATGACGTCAATGTGTTGCAATTTCCATTTCTAGCATTATTCAAACATTGTTTAATTTTTGTTTAATTAAAGATCCATATAAAAAAAGTCCGACAGATGACGACGTACGTATACGATACGATACATATCTTTTTTAAAGATACAGTATCTTTAAAAAGACGGTATTTTCTAAAAATCTAGCGTTCAGCTAATACCAGCCGTGACGTGACAGCATGAAACATGAATTCGTCTATATTCTTCCAAAAAGTTCTACGTAAATAATGTTTCGTAACGAAAAGTTACCTCAATTTGCACACTCAATTCTGACGCTGTCTCCCAAGCGCGATGATATTACATCTTGAATTATTTTATAATGACATGTACAAGATCTAAATCAATTTTTTATAAAAAGTCTGTCAGTGGTTGAAAATGATTTAAATGCCTCTAATTTCCTGTCTACATGCCATGACTACATCTTTCTTATAAGAGATAAGAAAGAGCATAAATCTAGAAAATGAGCAACAGTGCCTCTTCAGTTCTATGAAGTTATTCACCTTTTGCTGTTACCAGTTCACGCAGCCCAGAGCGGTGACTTCAACAACTCTTTCTAATAAAGGCTTATATATAATATTGGACATAAGGGCTAATGGATGTTTATAAATATTGGACATAAGGATATTATGTCTCATCGGAGACAAAACACAAGTTAATATATGTATATATTAATATAGGTTTACCTACAAGTTTTCAAGGGAAGAATTTACTCTGCAAGCCGAGACTACAAGGTATGCCTATGAAAGTAATACTTGGTGTTCATTAATTTCTTTGAAGTGTAAAGTACCATAGACTTTAACGTAAAAAGATTTTGTGTATGATGTATAGCATTAAAATTACATCCAAGTCATAAAATTACTTACCGGTCCGAATTGTTCGAAGTAATTCTTGACATCTTCCAGCGTTGTGGGTGCTGATAGCCCGCCAACGAAGATTTTCTTTGTCCTGGTCACCATCTGTAAGGAAGAATAATGTCGTTAAACCTACAGCTTATAGAAAAGCAAGCACAATCAAGTTAAAATTAAATAAGAGGTTTTTATTCGCTATACAAATTAAAAGATAGATTTTTGGTGATGATTATGTTATTCGAGGAGAGCGTGGGTTTATTATCAGTCACGTACGACGATCATAACGGATATTTGAAATAGAAATACAACACAGATGGACCTTTAAAAATACTACTGGTTTCAGTTTAGGATTTAGCATTTTTAAGGTATTATTTAAATGATATTGTAATTAGGATGTTATACGGAACTGCACGCATGTGGGGTAATATTTAAACCGAAAGAACCAATTTACAGATCATTAAACTCTTTTTTTCGACAGTTACGGATTAATTTACTTTACAGTGAGCAGTATAAAGAGATTACTTTCAGCCATAAAAAGTTTGGAATAAAAACGGTAATATGGAGTATCAGAATGTGTTCAAATTCGCGTGTAGAGCCTATCATATTATAAGTATGTTCGAAGATTATTCTAATGAATGCTATTGAACGTTAATATCAATGAGAAAGGGATTGATAATAGACTTTATTATGAATCAAACTACATACATTGTTATGATGGCAATGGGTGGCAACTACATCGTAAGGTTTAGTATCCAGCTAATACGAAAACAATTAGAAGCGAGCACACCAGGCGGTCGAAATGTAAGAATAATTACCGTTAATATATTATGCAATCCACCCTCAGAGGTTAGCGAGGGATAGCGGATATTTCTGAAGAACGCATAATACCTACGTAATGGGTAGCGAGACCGACGCCACACGGTTCAGATTGTTTTTCAAATAAATACCTGTTTAATATGAAACCTTGCGTTTTTTCTAGTTATCATTCTGTATTTATAGAAAAATTATAATAAATGTTTATCTTGGTTTAACTATGGGTTATTTTTAACCGTATTCGTAATAGCACGAATAATGCCGTGAAGTTTAAAAACAAATAATTATACTTGATAGTATAATTATTTGTTTATTTATTCTTTAAACGTAGTCGCAATAATCTTCTAATATTTGGTAATAAAATCGTGATCGATTTTATTACCAAATATTAGAAGATTATTGCGACTACGTTTGAAGAATAAATAAACAAAAAATTAAAACGTTGTCTTATAAATTAATTTTTTTATAATGTAGAAAAAATAATTATATAAAGCGGCTAAGCCTTTCAAAAATAATTATAAAAACATTTATAATGAAGCAACAACGTATTCTTGAGTTAGTTTTCAATAACGTCTTAATTAAATCAAGTCTCTAAATCGCGTCGCCTTACATAAATTGACTTACATAACTCGAAAGGGATGGGAGATTTATTTATCTAATGCATATTTTAACAATCAAAGCGTGGGCGTTTAAGCGGATTCCATTATAATGTCAATATCGCCGCACGGCTCGATCTCAAAGACCGTACCTGCTTCTTCTTGAATATTTATGCGGGGTAATAACGATGCAAAAAGCATACGACAGGATAACAATGGACGTCGAGATTTTTTTCAGGATTCTATCGGTAACGAAGGAAAATGACTGCTGTGCTGTAATTATGTTGCGTTCTGACGAGTCTGGGGGATAATGGGGAGGGGTTTTATCTCTATAAAACGTCGGCTAGAGCCAGATTACATTGATATTGAAAAAAACAGAAGTGGCGTTCAGAGGAAATGCGCACTTGCGAGTTTGAATAAACTGGAGTAATGATATTTATGGTGTCTGAGCTTGAGGCTCATTCCAGTCAAAGACGGCCAAATGCGTTATGCTAATTATTTGGTTGAAAATGAACTTATGTTAATTAACAGATGTATAAAAATGAGTTTCGTTACCGAACAGCGCCCCCTAACAAAAGCTTATTTGATAACAGGTGTAAGGGTAGATTGGGGGTTTAAGTACCAACTGGACAATATAGTCGACAAGTCAAACAGTTTAACCCACGTATCTAAGCTCGACAGCCCTTTTGAAAACGAACCCGGCATTAATTTAACAAAACTGATGAGTAAGGGAAGAAGACCCTTTACACAAAAGTTAACGAGTTATTCTATTATTAAAAAGAGATGACATTTGTAATTAAAATTCTATTTTAGCCCGCCTTTATTTATTTGCCTTTCGAATACGTAGAAGAACGATAAGCAATAAAATGGTTTGCATTTGATTGCTTATAATTAACTATAGTCTCAATTTAGCGCAGACAATCATGGTAATATAATAAGTAAACCAAAGATTGATACAATTTTTCCCAGCGAGGTTTATGGGCACCAGTTAGGCAGAATAAATTAATCCGTACAACGGTCGAGAGAAATTACACACTTCTTTCAGTCAGCAGAAACACCCGAGAAATGTTATTACATTTCAGGAGGAAAACCCTATTACTATGAGTGGTAAAAGATAATAGCTTTGTGGAAATTGAATAACACAAGATTCGTAAAGTCTAATGTAACTAATATAAGTGAGTGAGGGTCCGCGTTTCGACGATCCCAAACGAAATCACACTCAAAATATACGTAAATGATGAATAAGTGGCATGGGGAGAGCGGGGATCGGTACGTGTCCAAGTGGCGTGTTCCCCTCCCGCGTTCAGCCTTTTCCCTGCAAATCCCGAGTGTCACAACATTACCCAACCTCCCCATCACGTTGTCTTCAAATTGACCCGTTTTTCGCTGTTTGATTTCTATTTATGTTGATTGACTAATAAGACCTAATCTGTTTTTGTCACTTTAAACTAAGTTTAATATTCAGATATGAGGTAAAATGTTATGAATAATAATAAGCGATGTTAACATATTGTTTTAGGTAATTAAAGAATAAAACAATCCTTTCTATTATAACATAATAGGATCGTTCATCTTAATTAATTTGCAAATCTACTTCAATATACCCTCAAAGACGATGAAGATAGACAAGGCATGTTTATACAACTTTTGTAAACACAGTCACATTACATTAATGGATTGAACGGGCGCGTGCGTGATTTACGTATTGTATTAGAATGTACTAGTATTTATATATTATTACAATTAATATCCATGTCCTTATGGTATGTAAATATGACTTTCGTTCAAACGTCAGCTACAGAAATCCGTCCAACAAAGGAATCCAGTTATACCAAGAATACTTTGAGAAAGAACGAAGAACAATTGTGCCAAGAATAGTCATAAAATTTCTCTATTAAAATGAATTAAATCATTAAACTTTGATATAAATCTAATTGCTTTGAAAAGTTGGAAAGCGGAGAACTTAAGAACCACAAAGCCTTTAAACTCCGAACTATTTATGCCATCAAAAACCTAAGCCATCAATAAAAATATTCTGTGAATAATGAATGAAAAATTGAATAAGAGGCATTCATTAATGCGATTGTAAAGGGGAGACCCGAGGGAGCGAGTGTCAGGTTTACCGGTGGCCACGTCAGCTGAAACTGTTGGCAATTACCTTAAATGTGGACAACGCAGTAGAGTCCAGTGGGAAAATTATTATTCACCGCATATCCAATTTTTGCCCCGCTCTAAATTGGAACGCTACCTGTGATTGCCTACATCGTTGCAACTGTCGGACGACAGACGGATTGTTAAGTCGTGGACGTTTTTTATAAAGGCGAGAATTGTAATATGTCTACAACATTATAGTGACGATAGTATAGTATATATACAGTCGTTCAAAGAAAAAAAAATATTTATGAGTACAATTAACTGTCATACTGATATTAGAAAACTTTTGAATATATTGGTGGTACCACTAACTGCTGAAGACTGGTACTCATCCCTAGTTAACGCTTCAATGGAACAGGTAAGAAAGATGTGATCGCTTATTTAAAATGTTAAAGACATCATGAATGAAAGCTCATCGTATCACTGTAAATTAGCACACGTTAGCTATGATAGCTTGTGTTAATCATCGCTCCGTTCGCATTGTCGCCAGACAAATCGTTTGGACGCTCTGTTTAAGGACACGAACTTAATCTACCGCAGCGGAGTCATTTGTTTGTGACGGCCCATCCATTTTTGTGTGCCACGCTACTTTGGTTTGGATTGCTACTGGTAGTGTTTGGTTGAACTAATTTTTGAAGTGACGCTACTAAAACTGTTAAATATCAATCTTCGTATTTTTGACACGTATAGTTTGATTTATCTATGAAATGTCAAGCTATCATTTTTTAATTCGAAAAAAAAATACGTAAAAATGTAATGTGGTGCTTACGGAGTCGAAATACAAAGAGTTCCTTTGTCATCTTTCAAATGAATTGTGATTGTTACTTAAGTTAAGAAACTATTGCGTAATTGAACACTAATAATATCTGGCAAATGTCATATGAGTAACTTAAACACTAAGCAATTCAAAAAGAGCGCTTAAGTACAATTGAAATATACAACAAATTTGAATGTGCCGCTGTAAACAGAAACTTCAACATTCGCAAACGATATTACTCACTGGTCACCGCTGCTCACCGCGGTCGTTCCGTTGCGAAAAATACAACAATTTAATTTAGTCTAACTCACTCGCTACAAACCGTGTAGCCGCAGCGCGACAAAAAGCTACACACATCAATTACGTGGAATGTAGTTGCCGTGGTCTTACATGTAGTTGCGAATTTGAGCCATTATATTTCGTGTTTGGAGACAAACAGACAAGTATTCGTTCGTGTATGGAAAATCGCAAGTTCATTGCCAGAACGTTACGGCTTTATTGAATTAACATAAACTGAATCACAATACAGCTCTTAATATTTTATATCGCAGTTTAGGGGAGCCGATGTCCAGCAGTGGACTTGGTGGTGGGGGAGGGGTGGATAGATTTTGTATAGTTTCTCTGTTCGGATTGATTACAGCGTCGTAGTACCGCGTTTTTGAACGATGTTGCAATACAAATATTCCCGACAAATTTTATTTCTCTTGCGATCTAGTATATCACGGGACATACAATAGTAAAAACATAATTCTGATGTCTCTACTCGGTCCACTTGTGAACAATGAAAAACTCAAGGCTGTTACGGTTAATGTACTTACTTTTAATGAACTGTTTGTCATAGAATAGTAGGTACGTACGTCTATATTGTATGGAAAATATAGAAGATAGGTTGATTCATAAAATATATATACGTAGAAGAAAACTTATGAATACCAGCACTGGTTCAAAATTTTAGAATTTCTTTTTCTATATGAACCACCACATTTATTAATATTATTCACCAACATTGTACATGGCTGAGTCATTAAAATATATACGATTATAAATATAAAGTACGTGATATTGATTGCAGATTGTAATCGCCCCTGACTCGTGCGACATTTAGTTTGGAATGAAAATCATTATATGCAATCTATAGAAACCTGAAAAAATGTCAGTTATTCATTATACACAATTTGTAGAATAGTGTAAATTTTGCGTATATAAAGACTTTATATCACTTTGTGCTGTTTAATTCTTATCATCAATGTAATAATTATATTAAATAAATTAATTGCCGCCTAAAAATAGTCCACGATGAATGTGACATATTAGAAGTTAATAATGGTTTTTATTATTATTGTGTACCTTTGCTTGGGAAAGGTGAAAAGTGATCGACATCAGTACTATCTAATACAAAAATATGATTGTAAATCGAATCTTTCAAGATGTAATCAACCGCATAATCTCCCAAAATTTAATTTAAACCTATTACAGTTTCGGAGAATAGCTCATAGTAACATAGTGACACGTGATTATTATAATAATATTGATATCGGTCCTGTGCTCCTAACAATTAATTAAACTTTCATAAATCTGCTACTTGACCTAAACAATATGAGTACTAGTTGAAATATTCGTTATTAAACGTGTATGTTTATTATATTAGTATCGTATTATATTTTATGCATATCATATTATAGTATAGATCTTATTATATATGATTCTTGTATTACTTTTAACATATGGCAGCGAATTGCACACACTGTCTAGTGTTAAGCATTCCTCAATCTAAGATCTACTAGAAGAGATTTCATTAGAAATAAGCAGTACCTAATTTGAATTATAAGTTGTTATTATAAATTTAATAATTTTATTTGAAGTTAATCATTACGGTGAATAAAAACATCGTGAGGAAACCTACACACCTGAGAGTTCTTTAAAAAAAGTTCTCAAACGTGTTTGAAGTCTACCAATTCGC
>DWTU01000502.1:0-16963 GCA_018251515.1 Cecropterus confusis
ACATTAAAATACAACAATACCAATAACTAAAAAAAAATAGCATGTAATGCAGTACTTTACTTTATATTTATTTCTTCAGGGATGTTATGGATATGAAATTTCGGATCTGGATACGGATACGGATATAGGAATAATATTATACCGATTTCGGATACGGTTACGAATATGTATTAATTAGGATTATCCGTTACTTTCGGTTACGGATATTATAATTTTAAGGAAAATTAAACGTAAAATACAAATGGGTAATAATTTGGTTTTATTTCTATGTTATCATTTGCTATTACAATCACTCATATCAGTTAATATTATAGCTACCTAATCAATTTTAAGTGTTATTTACTAAAACTAAAAAACATGTCATATCCGAAAATAACCAAAACTTTTATATCGGATACGGTTATGGTTTTTTTTATTTCGGATATCCGCTAGTTTCGGTTACGGTTACGGGGCTGCATAACATCCCTAGTATGCACCACCGCTACATCAATATCAAAGGTGAAACAGTCCTAGCGTTTCGGTGAACGGGTGTAGGTGTCGGCTGACTTAAATATAAGGCAACTACTTTAATCCATAAGTCTTTCAAGCTACGCATCTGTGTTGGGATGTTGGTAGAACTCCTATTATGTATGTAGTTTTGTAGTAAAAAAATGATGATGAGTGACATTGCAATATAAGTATTATTGCAATGTTACAAAAGTTTCATAGGTATGACGAATTTCCAGACAAGCGAATATAAAAAAAAATATTCGTACGGAAAAGGTATGAATAATAAATATAAATCGGAAAAGAATACGAAATAAAGCAGATAAAAAGAGTATAAGAGGTATAACAAACACTAAATTAGCTGTGTGCCATCAATATTACTGAGTTTATTCGAGTTTAAAGTATATACTCCTATATTTTTACCGCATGTGGAAATTAAGCCGCGCGCAGATGAGCGGAAGCGCAAAAACGCATCAAACTCATTCATGATCTAGCGCTTCGCAAAAACACTAATGACGTTCTCGTGTGCGAGCAGCTTAACATAATCCTTATGAGAGTGTTCTGCCAGTACTCGCCATTAATTAACAGTGTTCTTCACACATTGCACGACGTAAGAAATCATTAAAATTCAAGTTACAAACACGCTATGCGATGAGAAAGTCAACTCATACTCTTTGAGAGTAAAGCCGGTGGATCACTACGTGATAATGTTACGGTGTAGGTACTCGCTCGGCTTTCTTTATACTATACCCTTTGCGCATACTTAAAATGAAATTAGACATAAGATTTCATACTTCATTTAAGAAGTCTTTGTGGTTTTTCATCAGCGGCAGTGGCTAGGCCTATTTAATGTTTTGTCAGCAGTTCGCTCACTTGCTCTCTGGTAGCAGTAACTACCAAACATTCTGTAAAAACTTGCCAAGTTTGCAACTTATGACTTGAGGTAATAACTGTTTTGAGTTACTTTTATATTATTCCTACTTCTATTTAAAATCGTATTTAAATTGAAACAAACAACAAAAAAATCAGAACTGTCAAAACAGCGAGGCGAGGCGTATGCGCGCAACAAACGAGCAATGGAGCGAAGGTCAGGGCGAGGCGGAACAAAACTATTGGAACAATCTTTTGTTTGTTCCTACGCCGGCGAGAACAATGAGGAACATTGTTTTGGATAACGGAGCCGCCGGCAAGAATCGCAGATAATGATCAAGTGGTTTATTCAGTCCCAGCGAAGATTCTCAACACTCCTTTTCTTTGTTTCAACTAAAAAAACTCAAGCGTTGAAGGTAATTGTTTGCTTGTATTATCCAGAAGATTTTCAATAACACCGAAAATAGCAGATAAACCTCGTATTAAAAACACACACAGTAAGTTTTATTTAATTTTCAAAATGTTATTAATTTTTAGGAATAAAAAGGCAACCTCCATATTCCAGTAAATTGCAACACACAATACAAAGTTAAAAAATCTACTAAAAATAAATATAATGTTATAAAAATACAATGTAAAAAAATTAGCTTGAAATAAATTCAATGCGTCGAAAAGAAAAAATACTTTGTAGTAAAATCCCTTATTTTATCGCAATTTTATCATATAAAAGCTTGTGTATTGGATTCTACAAGTTAAGTCTCTTCATTTTGTATGTATGTATGTATTGATAGGCATATTGAGTGGGTTTAACAAAAAAAATATAATTGAATTATCATTAGAATTAAAGGCGTATTCCAAATTTCAACTGAATCGTTCACTGAGAATTGGAATAAATGCAGCTTGCAAGATTTGACTTAAACATACTTACGAATATTGCAAGTTAAGTAAAAGCCTTTCAGATAAGTAAATGCTCGTAAAACAGTTTAGTAGGGCTATGTGTCGATGTTTCAGTTTAAATAAGGGAAAATTATTTCTTATTTGCACCCAGGATCACTTTGGTTTATCCAAGGGTTTTACGTTTTGTTTCATTAAGTTAGTATAAGTAAATTTTTGCAGATTTTATTTATGTGGTTTCTCAGTTAATACTTTTTTGTGTGAGTACATAAGTTTCAAGGGTTCTTCTAAAATGTTCGTTATACCTAAACGCAATTTCTACTACTATTTGAAATATTCAATATCATCGTAGGCGCTTAAATGCTTGTGTAGGTAAACGAGAGGTTTGCATTAGCATTAATTTTAACTTGACGTGGCTCCGAGCAGTTAAAGTAACAACTCGAACAACTTCGTTGCTTCAACTATTTTTGATCACTGTAAACTTGCATAGTAACTTCGGTACTCGATACAAATTTCAGTAATAACGGCAAATTTGTGTAATGCGGTAGTTATAGATGAAAGATAACAAGTTATTGCATTTTATTTGGTTGTCTAAAGCGTGGCGTGCTCCGCGGCGCTTACCGGCCGAGTGACTCCGCCGCGCAAATTATACGGAACAAGGTCTCTATTACAGGGCCCAATGTGAGCGCGGCATGCGACGCTCCGCCGGCAAACGGCGCGGCAAATGTGAGCTGTATTGTAGCGTCGCAAGCGCCACCTAACAGCAGGGTTGCCACCTTTTTTTCATGTACCATTGAACTTTTAAAATGAAGTATAATTTATTTTCCTTTAAAGTTGAAAATAGTGTACGTAAATAAAAGCTTATTATAAAACAAAGTTTTATTTACTTTCACCTGCTTTTGTAATTTGACTCATTTTCTGATATTCTATTGAGCTGAAATTTTGTATTCATATGTAAATAGAAAGACCATGCAATATAACTATACCATGGAGCCGTAAGATAGTTGAAGAAATCTTGTAATAAAACAAAGAAAACCCCTTCGAGATTAAAGCGACAAAGTTAAAACGATACAATCGAGCCCTTCTATCGTTTTAACTTCATTTAACGCAAAAAAGCTTACGGTAAAAGCTTGCAAATCTTTCAATCCTAAGTCATGCAAAATAGAGTACTTTACTGTTATTTAAATATCTTACGGGCGTTCATGATATGCCGTTTTTTAATTATTTTGGCCGATATTTTAAAAACCGTGAGTATCGTAAGTATCCGTAACAAATATCCGTAATAAAAATATCAATTCCGCGATAATATGAGTCTAAATTCACATTAATGTTGACATGAAGTATAGAGTAAATGTACCCCAAATACTTTATTAAAAGGTACAGGTGGCAACCCTAGCTAGCGGGCGGCCGCACACATGTCATTTGTGACCGTTAGCGCGCCGCTAATAGCAGCACTTGGAGAGTATTTTATAGAGCGCGACACGTGTGATTACGAGTGTGTTTTGTGATTGGCTTAATTCAATTCTTTTCACTTATTCAGCAAATAGGCATGGCGTTTTTTCTCGGCGATAAAATCACGGCGCTCGGCCGGCGCGGGAATTTGCGGTTAGTTTCTTATGAGCCATAAAGGAATGTTCATTTTAGGTACTTACCAATATACGTGTAGTGGTTTTATGCTCTAGCTTTTGTGATACTGGCAATTTAATAGATATTACATTTAACGACACATACCCTTACAGATTCACTTTGTTAGTTTAGTAGTAAGCGTTCGAGCTTGGATACTAAGTATTACATGTAATATATTACGTAATATTGATTCATTTTGTAATAACTGTGCCGAAATAAAACACTTAAGTATACAACGTACATATATCTAATCAATTAGATGAGATCAATCTGTAGGTGAAATGTTTTGTCTGTAGAAGCCACGTTTGATCGATTGTGATCCGTAATTAAACCAATTTGTGTCATAAAAGTTTCAATGTATTTCAACTATTTAAACAAAGGGCATGTAGCGAAGCAGCGATGCATACCCAATGAATTCCACGCGAAGGGACCATGCACACTCTAGGGTTCACAGGTACGAGTAACTCTGGTATACTGGCTTTAGTGAACGTTTCTTTCGTTATATAATACTATAGTGTATAAGTTTATGTTTGCAGTTTTGAGACTAGTGTTAGAGTTTAGAAATATTTTACCAAGTCAGTTTTGACCTATAGTAGACGACAACTATTGAGCTCGATCAACCTGGGTGGCGTAAGCGTAAGTAATAGTCTTATGTTTGAAACTGAGCCTTACAATCCGTATGCGAACCTCGATAAATATATTGAAAACATCGCGGGAATTCCTGGATGCGTTATCGGGAAATAACTTTTCAAAGGTTTGTAAAGCTTATCAATTCACACTGGATTAGCGCAGTAAACTATGGCCAAAACCCCTGTCACTCTGCGAGGAGACCCGTGCGCAGCAGTGGGACGGCAACGAGTTGAGCACACCGCAGTGGGGGCAGACCCTAGTGCTACGCGAGCAGCAGTTTCATGCGTTTGAAAATATAATTTCAATCGAGTTAAAAACTGTACAGTGTAGAGGCGAGAGAGGCGTTGTGCGTCAACTTTTTATTTGTAAACGCCGGACGAATATTTTACTCGATTAAAATTCTGTTTAAATTCCTAAATAATATTTTCCGCGGGTGTTCGCTGAACTGTTTTCCAATAAAAGTTTATGTTTCTGTTATCGTGTTGTGACATCGACATTCGTTATCGATAGATACTTTAACAGGGAATCTATTATAAAATTCTATATAAAAGCAACCATTTTGTTTCATTTTAAAGTATCGTGTTATGGTGTTGGTGTACATTATAGGAATTTGCAGGTTCTCACATTTTTGTTATACATTTTGTAGTGTATATTGGATAATGCCCGCTTAAGGTGGTGGTGTACTTAGTTTGGTGTTAACTGTGAGTATAGTTGCTATCTAAACTACACCGCGTAACACTTATCGACGGCGAGACGGGGGCGGTCTGCGGTTCCCGCTACGATAGTTTGCGGACTAACTTGCACCGCTAGTTGTACTGTTGTAGCAGTGCCAGGGTTACTGAATGTTGGCGTTCGTTAATATTTTCTATTTCATCTTTAAAAGATCTACCAAAAGCATGTAAGGTAGCATGTTTAAGAATACAACATTAAAAATGCATGTATTGCTAGCTCAATTTTCGATTAAACAATCTATGGGTCTGTCAAAAGGATCTGAATGTAAGTAGAAAACTACGAGTATAGCAAACATCAATAGCATTAGCAATGTTGTAGGATATTGCGTAGACAAGTAGTGTCCGGGTAAAGTTGTGTCATTACGCGACCTCTGGAGTTGCGACATAGTTGGCGGGCCGCCGTCCGCGCCGCGCGCTGGGGTTCCTAACATTGTTGTATTCAGTTTGCAGGGGACGAGGAAAAGATTCCGTTTTATTTTAGCATTACTGTAATTATTGTGACATGACATGTCTTTATTTCGTATATGCCTGCGAAGACACTTACAAATCGTCAATTACATTTTTCAACACTACCCCCGGATGGGAATATTAACCATATTAAGGCAATTGTTAATTAAGTTCATTATTAATATTTTAGTCACAAGTCGGAGAGCCGTGTGGTGTCGGTCTAAAATAGCACCACTCTCACTCTTCCCGTGGATGTCGTAGGAGGCAACTGAGGGACAAAGGTAGGCAGCAGCATCTTTAAACGTATCATCAATACGCATACAGAAACAGACAGAAACTCCCAGCACGCCCATTCTATGTCCAGCAGTGCACCTAAACGGGCGGATGAATGAACTACGAATATTTAAGAAAAATAAAATAAAACATTCTGGCCACACTTTGATAATCAGTTTTGACTTAAACTATTTAACAATTTATATATTTTGCAGTTTCTGACGACAAACATATCCAATTATTGAAGCATGTGGATACTTTCGTAGACGAGTGGTAGTTGCGGTCGCTGCGGCTATCCGGAAGTGTTGTGAATACAACGTTTATTAATTTAATTTGCTGTTGTATTATAAAATAAATTGTAATGCTGAATTCAATTCGTTTGTAGAACAGACTCGTGATTTAAATAATAAAACAGTCTAAATACTTGCCTATTCATGTTTTTTTACATGTCATGTCCATAGAGTCTAGGCATTTGCCTAGACTACAATGACTTACAATCACTAGATGCATTTGCTTTACACATTTAGTGATTGTAATAGCCGTTGTATAGTCAATCTACGCGTATACATAACAAAAAGTGCCTAAAATTACATTTATAAATTTAATTTATAGTACCCATTACATTAACAGAATAAATATTAGCAGAACAAAATGAAATATTACCAGAATAAAATAAAGGAAAATAATACAATGGAAATATTTAAAATTTAAATATAAACTCGTTAGTGTTTTTAAATTGTTCCTGTATACTAATAACCGCGCTAAAATAATCGCGGCGGAAGCTCCGCGCCCATAAACATCTGTTAACAAAGAACTCACAAAGGAAACAAACGGAAAGTTCCGTTGTTGTTCTCGCGGGAGATCCTAATTTTTAACCGCACACTGCTAAGTGATATGACTGTAAAAAATTAAGTTTGTTCTTGATAACAAAATGTGGAGAAATGAAAGTCACCTCATGTTGCTACTAACATGAGGTAACTTTAATTTTGTGAGTTCAGTGAGCTTTGTCAAACTTGGTCTCGGTTGTTTGATATTAAATTGATTAACACATATAACGTATTATTTCTGTTCTTTACTAAAATGAATATAAAGTACTGAAATAAATAAAAATCAATGCTTTATATTAGCCTAAAGGTTTAATAATGTAGATAATATACTTCGTATTCTTATTACTTTAATATCATGGAGAATAACTATTATTGAATTTGCATCGATTTTATTATTCACATGGCCTCTAACTACAAGTAATTGAAAATTATTATTACAGCCAATATTAACATTGTTATAAAAATTAAAGATAAGCGTGTTGTCAAATAAAATTATTATGCCGGGAGTTTTACATTTGTTGAACATCTGTTAACCTGAGCCTGAGCGCTCACAAGAACTGAAGAACGGCAAACTTCCACAGTTCCTCTCTCCGGTGTTTTTTTTAAATCTTAGCCAGGATTACGGAATCTCGGGATTCGCGCTGTTTAATGCTCTTCAGCAGTTTCGAGTACATCTCCGGTTTTGTTATTTTATTTAAAAACAATTGAACGCTTTTATTTTTGCGAAATTCTTCCAAGAACTTGGCGAAAATGAATTGTTTAAAAATTGGGAGAAACAAAATTTAAAGGAATAAAATATTTTATTAATATTGGTATTGTTACGTAATTAAATGAAAAATAACTTGTAATACTTGACTTTTAAAAACATTAAAATATATATGTATATTTTTATCAACACTCTTATAGGGCTTTATTTCGTAGTCACAACTTGTAACAAATTGTTTGTATTAATATGTATTTAAGATCTTTTGTTTGGTGGTAGAACTCTTTGTGGTTCGACTCCGGAAGTACCACCGCCACACCTATTTTAGCCTCATAACAGCAGTTTTATGCGCTGTTGTGTTCTGGTTTGAAGGGTGTGGTAAGGGCGTCATACTTTTCCGAGGCATTCCATCTTAGTCCTCAGGGATAGCAACGCATCTTTGGCTAACTTTAGGTGAGACTTTGGTCTTACCTAGGGTTGATTACAGATGTCCATGAGCGGCAGTAGACACTTACCATCAGGTGGGCTGCATGTTCGTTTGCTACTTACATAGTATTAAAAAAACTTGGAAAAAAACCCCGTTACATCACTTTGAGAATTATAACTTACCAGACGTATATAAAATATACAAGGGCTCATTCGCCTCAACAGGAACGCAGGGCACTGGGTCTGCCCGCAAGGCCTCATCCCAGCAGATGTCCCGCTCCCGTTCCAGCGTGCACTCCAGGACACGCCGTCGTTGGAAGATGATGCAACTGCGCGGTTGATGGGAACTCTGACACAGCGCTTCGTCCAGGATCTCTTTGTACCTAAAGAAATGAGTTGGAGTAGTAGGTACTTATTTATTTATATTACAAAAACAGGTAAGTTTGGCCACAAGTTATGTCTAGCTTATTAAGGTACATTTCTTCCAATATTTTTTTCTAAGAAACGGATTTTTTCCACCAGTTTTCAATTGTTGGATGTGCATTATTGAAATGATACTTCTTTAGAATATTTGTGACTTGAAACTCGATGAAACAAAAACGTGTTAAGAAAGCAGTTGTTGGCGCTACAACTAGATGGCGTTCTAAACTGTTCTTAATCACGCTAACGATTTTACTTAGATATCCGAATATAGGCTGCAGTGGTTAATTAATCGTTTTTTTTTTACATTTAATTAAGTATCAATTCTGTCGTGTCTGCATTGTAAACTCATTCCTTAAAATTATACCTCACTATTTTGTTAGGTTCTACACCACAGCTGGCCGCGATGATCACTGTGGGTTCTGCATGCTCGATCCTGGTTCTCAATTCCCGGGCAGCAAAACCTATGTTTAACAAATATAAATAGTATGCAAAATAATCTAACGATTCATTTTTATCTACCTCAATAAGCGACACGACCTCTTTTCTAAAGGATATCAAAGAAGATGATTAAGGTAAGGCTTTAAATTCATGAAACAAGTGTCAGCGCATTTCTGAGAATTTATTATTAAGAAAGCAACCTCCTAAGGCCTGTCAAAAGTTGTGCATAAGACACAAACCTCCAAAAACAACGGAGTGTATGCCGCCGATCCTGTTTGTCGCCAACATGGCAACGATTGCTTCTGGCACGAGAGGCATGTAGATGAGAACACGCGATCCCTTCGTCACGCCGAGGCTTGACAGCTGACCTGCTAATCTTGATACCTGACGAGAAGTGAGCGAACTTTGGGGCTTTTCTTTTGAATTTGAAGTCACGTGGGGGAAAAGGCCAAGGGGTCCTTAAGTCTATCACCATTAGGGGGCCGCTAATTAAGTTAATGATCTAAATCCGCCCCTACCAAAACTAAAAGACAACATCCAGATTATTGTAGACTTTCCTCCCATCTAATTCTTTAATAAACATAAACATAGACGCTTTCTACACTCATAGCCTCACACTAGGATTTTCTTTTGTGTCGTGGGTGCGATGGACACATAGACGGATACACAAGCACCCAAACCCAGAACAGAAATAATTCAATAAAATAATGGGTTTGACTTCTACAAAGTTTATTTTTTTTCTTTTCAGAGCACTGACATACAAACTTGTTTTTAAATTTTGATTTAGTTTTTTGATTTAGTTGTCCCTGGATAATAACATCTTTCATTTGATACCTGTATTGCGACGGTTGAATAAAAATATGTAACCCGTTATTTTTCACTGGCGGCCACCTTGGGTTTGAATTTGTTTTTCATAGTGCATGGTATTCTATAAGTTAAGCCCCCTCCTTTGATACCCATATTGGGTTGTACGAAAACACATAATCTTCCATTTTCACGGCGGCCATCTTGGATTTCATTCTTTTTCGTAGTGTATTCAAGTTAAGCCCTTTCATTTAATACCCATATTGAGAAGGTTGTAGAAAAATATGATTTAATCTTCCTATTTTTTTATGGCGGCCATCTTGGAATTTAATTTTTAAGTCGTAGTTGTGTTCTCCAAATTAAGCCTTTTCGTTTGATACCCATATTGGGTAGGTTGTACAAAAATATATAATCCGCCATTTTGTTGCAGCGACCATTTTGGCTTCATAACAATATTGATTATATACACAAGGGGACACTGAAAAGTGGGTTAAATTCAACTTGCAAGAGTTAACCTAAACATACTTACATCCTTACATGCTTACATACAAACATTACAAGTTAAATAAAAGCTTTAAAAAAACAATTTGTGGTCGAGCCCGTCCTCTTCCTCCAAATGAAAATTCTGGATCCGCTAACGCAACTAATGTTGAAAATTTTCTGTAATAATGACCCGCCGGCACAAATATTTTTTTTACAATCTTTTATGCAATGATACATGATACGAGTATAAGTTAAAAATTATGTTGTATAGCCTTACTGAGGTATATTAAAAGGTCTGATCGTTACGAGGGAGTGAGTGGAATTTTTAATTTTTTGTAATACCTGATCTTGTAACTCCAAGTAAGAGATTCTCCTGACGGTGTCGGTCAAAGGCGAGTCGTGGACTAACGCGATCTGATCTCCGCGACCATCCCTCACGTGTCGGTCTATAGCATTGAAGCATACCGACATCTCTCCACCTACCCACCTGTTAGAATACCGATATAGCTTGTTAATTTTTTTAATAAATTACCTGACCATCTTAGATTAATAGAAAATGGCAAGGATTTTTTTAAATTAAAACAATATTTAATTAATAATTGCTATTATAATTTGGATGAATACTTAAAAAATTGATAATACTATGAATAATTATATAGTTTTATTTGTTATAAATTAGATCGGTCCCACCTGAAATTGCTATAAACTTTCAGGGTTCAGATGTGTCCCTAAAATATTATACGTAGGACCATATGATTGCAATAAAGAAATTGAATTGAATTGAATTGAATACTTTTGAGGAGTAGACGCGATAGTAGGGTAAAACTCTACAACAAGCCCCACTTTTTTCGGAGTTCAATAAAATCTAGCTTTTACAGTTTTATTGTTTTATATTGTCCGCTGGGGCGTATTGTACAGTTTTACCCTATATATGTGACTAGTATATAACTCTCGAAAAAATCTAGTCACTTATATACTATGGTATATAAGGTCCAAAGAGGTTGGTTTTCGTAAACAAACACACACTTCTCACAAACTTTCGTATTCTAATATTAGTAAAATGTTAGCGTTTTAATTTGAAACGGCTACTTTACTTACTACATCCTTCAAGACGATAGAACACATGATCATGATGTTTGTATCCGGAGGTATCACTGCTTATGTCTGTCTTATAAAAGCAATGTTAAGCGCTGATGTGGTTTGAAGGGTGTGTTTAGAAAACATATTTATCCATGACGTCCAAACTTAGTACTTATGTGTGTCATAGTAGGTAGGTAGCGACTCATTTGTGGTCAACCTCAAGTGAGATTCCTGAGGTGTTTCAGGTTATAAGTATAGAAACCTAAGGATCAATAACAGTAGTTTTTTAAGCTTCATTTCAAATTTGAAATCAACACTCTAGACTCAAATTACGAAGAATTCTGCCATCTATGTTCTAAAAATGTCAGAATAACCAGATGATTTTAATTAATTACGTTACTTACCATTTTGTAAACGGTGGGTTGCTGTTGTCCAACACTTGGTCCCAGGGCTTAGTCCATTCTAATTCGTGTCCAACCTCAGACCAGAATTCATCGGGTTTCTCCAAGGAACGCCTATAAGCCTCCAGGTATTCAGGGGTGACGGTACTTTCACCTAAAGATTAAGGATAAACAAAAAAATGAAACTGGCAAAGTAATATGCAGTGGGCCTGATGGTAAGTGGCCACTGCCACCCATGAACATCTTTAATAATTCGCAGTTGGGTATGAAGTTTACCTGGAGTTGGGTCTGATGCGTTGTTACTTCTGGGAATAAAATTGAAACGTGGGCCGTTTCAATTTATATATTATTGTTCGTATATATGTTATTGTTCGTATATATGTGCAAATAATATACAATAATAATTTAAAATATGTTAACGTGAGTTTCGGTTTCGGCCGAAGCTGAGAGCCAGGCCAAAAACTCCGGTTTGATTTCAGTTTTGGCTTAAGAATCTGATTCGGTCGGACGGTAAGCAAAATAAAATGAGTTACTTGTATATAGTTAAATATAATGGATTCCATTATATTTAACTATATACAAGTAGGAACTCATCGAAGGTAATGCAATTACTAAAGACTTTATTACTTTATATTAGCAATTTTAATCGTGAACGTCAGAGCCGCCGGTCAACGGTCACATTTAGTCACCTAAAACTACTTATTAATTGCTTAAATTTGCTTATCATTATGCTTATTTTCTAGATGCTGTTATTCTTTCTAGATTTTATAAAGAAAGCCAAAAGTTTAAAAGCAATGTATCAGAGCAACATAACTTTGCTCTCACGCTTCTAACAAAGAATAAACATTGCAATCAGTTACATATGAAAAAGTTGATTAATTCTTAATTTTATATAATAAACACCTGGAACTATAATATATGACAGAGTTGCGTTGCGTAGAAAGCAGCAGAAGGTGGTAAAACTCTTTGTGGTTCGACTCCGAAAGCACCACCGCCACACCTGTGTCCGCCTAATAACAGCAGTGATATGCGCTGCTGTGTTTCGGTCTGAAGGTGTACGGTATACTTATCCGAGGCGTTCCGACTTAGTCCTCAGGGGTCTCTGATCTTATCTGGGGTTGATTACAGATGTCAACGGGGTGCACTGGCCACTTACCATCAGGTGAACTGCATACTCGTTTGCTACTTCCATATTATTTAAATATATATATATCGGCGCAAGAAAACACGTCACCCTTTTTTTCATAAACAGGTGTCAATTTTGCACGTGTTCCCACTAGCGTAAACAACTTACGTCATCTATCACCCCACCTCCCGCCTATAAAATCAGCCTGTGGCCGCAGGCGGGGGGCAATCTCTCTTCGGCGCTCGAGGCGAGCACATCTAGTGATAGAACTTTATTGATATTATAGTGTATTTTTTTAGTCATTCTTAAATTATTCTGAAATATTACTGTTTTAAATTAAATAATCTTTATTGATTTATATTTAAAAATTAATTGTTGAGATATTTTTTTTTTAGGTTGATTATTGAATGATTTATATTTCAAATTAATTTATTGTTTATTTTTGTTTACCTAAATAAAGGATCATTATGAATAACAAAGGCTTTAATGACTTGGATACCCCTCCTCTTACATATATATATATATATAATTCAACCGAGACTGAGTAAATATAAAAATGTGAGCCAAGTAGTTGTAAAAGTTGAAGACTATGAAAATTTATATTGATGTACATATGAGAAATATTCGTATTTATATATGTACATTGATTTGCTTAAATAGTCGCTAATTATATGGTATATATTTCCAAGCATAAACGATACAATGTGGAATCATTATTTTGTTAATAGTGCGAATAATTCTCGTACTTAGATCGTCGAAGCATTGCCATAGATTTTCGCGCCTTTTTTTGATTTCCAGGGGGAACCCCTTAAAAGGCACCGTCGCCACGGAAGCGCCACCGAGTTATATGGGACTCTTAAACTCTGACACCTCAACTCTGAAACCTCCCCGTTGGCCGTCTTCGGCACTGTAAAAAGGACTCAGAGATCTCCTAAAGAACGTAACCGAAGTCCTTTCTTTGATCGCATAGCCCCGTCGGGATCCGCTCTGGTGACGAATTTTTAAAAATCAGATGGTGTGCATTTGATGTTTACGACGGAATGCTACCACACATACAGCCATCCTTCCCGCAGTCGGTGGCCGGGCTGTACAAGCTCCCACTCTTGCTGCCTACAACCCCGGAAGCCAACTTTTTACCTCTTACAACAGGCAGGAGACACAGTCACCCTATTCTTACGGAAATACAGAGATAACATTTCCACTCCTGCAGTGTGCTTAATAGTGGTAGTGAACGAATTCTTTAACTGAAAGCAGCTCATATTTATTGTCTTAAAAAATTACTCGTTTTACAAATACTGCATGCACAGAAACGCATTAATCTGTTATTTCGAAACTTAAAGATTGCGTAGGATCAGTTGAAATATTTTTATTAGTGATGTGCCGGATACCCGTAGGTATCCGTATCTACGGATATCCGAGACATGAAAAAGATCTGTATCCGTATCCGTTACTTTTTAGGCGGATCTCGAACTGATCATTTATACCTATTACTAAATTCACATTACTTATAAATTCACTATATATACAAAATTCCAAATGTACATAGGCAATGATGTTGCAATGAAAAAGTATTAAATTCCATATTGCTTATTAATATTATTTAGTTCATAAATAGCTAATATTATTTAGCTCATTTATATTGAAAAAATCTCAATCTTAACTTTTTTTTTTATTATTCATTTATTTCAAGACTGTTCTCATATCAATTTGTTAGTATAACTTAGCCTATGTTAGTATTCCATTTTCCATAATTTCCATTAGATTATAGGCTACATAAAAATGACAAGTGTTCTTTGCAGAAATATGGAAAAACGTAAACAATTATTGTTTTAGGCAAACGTAATAAACTCGTAGTAAGGGCACAGACAGAAACATGTCAATCAATAGTCGCTTCAAGGACAACCGTATCAAGTAAGTAAAGTTGAGATTTAAGAACGTTGAGATCCGTATCCGTTATCAGCGGATCTAGACTCCAATTATCAGTATTCGTATCCTTATCCGCGGATCTATTATTTTAACTAGTATTTATACCTTTGCAACAGGGATATTATCTCAGGGATAATAGCTCCGTAACCGTAACCGAAACTATTAGATATCCAAAATAAAAAAAATCCGTAACCGTATCCAATATTAGAATGTCGGTTAATTTCGAATATATTTTGAGACGAGTTTTTCTTAGTTTCAGTAAATGATACATAAAAATGATTAGGTAGATTTAATAATAACTGATATGACTGAATGTCATCATAAATTATACCTTGCATTATACATGCAAATAAAACCAACTTATTATCTATTTGTATTTTACGTTTAAAATTCTTTAAAATATAATATCCATAACCCAAACTATCCGAAACTGACGGAAAGTCCAAAAAAAATACACATCTTTAACCGTATCCGAAACCAGCATATTATTCCTATATCCGTATCCGTATTCAGAACCGAAATTTCATACCTATAACGTCACTGCTTTGCATGAAGACGATATGGTGTCACGTCGGTGTTATTTAGTATAATATTTGCAGCTACTGAAATTTCTGTTATATATTCATCGCGCAAATGTAACAGGGCAGTATATAACGATAAAAAGCTTCTTTTCTCTCAAAAGTAACTCTAATAGCAATTTCGTTTCGACTTTTGAAATACGAAGTTCCGTTGCAATTTATTAGAAACTAGATGAAAACCTGGCTTTGCTCGGTTGCAATGTGTCTCATACATAATCTTTTACAAAATGTAGGTAGATATTTTTATAGTTTTAATCAACTAAAAGGTGTTACACCTTATACTTGGAGAAGAGCAGATACCCATAAAAGCTGCCAGGCCGCTAGACGCCACCACTTGTAGTAGCTAGTTTGCAGTTTAATAAACTGGTCCCAGTGCTAGTGACACCCAAATTTATAACGGTAAAATTTTATAACGCTATCTAGTATGAAATATCAAAACTATGTAAGGTAATTAACGCCGCTGGATGGCAGTTTATCGTATTAATACGTGAATCTGCTTGAAGGAATTCAATATGGCATCCGAGTGGCCAATATGGCGACTATTCTCACCATTAGAATTTAACAAAATACTCGACAATCCGAATTTTGCGGTTATATGTTGTCGAAATCAATATTTTTTATATTTTATTATTTAGGTAAAGTTTCAATCAAGTCTACCGTACCCCTTGACAATTTTATTAATATAGATTACGGTATAAATTTATATTCAATTCGTATTAATATAAAAGTAGTCCTATGTGATGCTCTTAAAGTTAATATGTTTATGTTAATTTTAGTTATTCGCAATATAAGGGGAGGACAGTACTCAAATTAAATGGTACTTAGTTAATGAGTGGGGCTCCTAAACTATCGCAACTACGCACAATGATACATAAGCGTTGTTTGCCTCGCCGGTCACAGCCATAGAGTTATGTATTTATAGAATTTCCAACAACACTTCAATGTAAAAGTAAAATAGATTTAAAACGTAGTTGATCCAATCGAGTACACATGACGCCGTTTTAGCCGAATTTAACCTATATAACAAACTGTTACGATACTGTTTTGAATCGATTACAGATGTTCATGGGTGGTTGTGCTTACTTTACATCATTTAAACTGCATTATCACCTTTTTTGATTATATATAAAAGATAATATTATACCTGAAGTATGAATCATTTGCAATAATGAATGAATGAATCAATTAATTATGAATCATTTTTAATAATCACAATACTCATCTAATTAGTAGTATAAATTGTGGTTTGTGGCAACGTTTACATCTCTAAAGTATACATAGCTCTATGGTCAGCTAATTGTGATTGATTGGAGTAACGTAACGTCATTATTGTTGCTAATGAGTGTCGCGATTCTAATACGGCTTTATTAGCCGATGAGGGTGATCCTCAACACAGTATATTAGTATAATATTTATCCAAAATACTTAGTACTTTTTAAGCAATTATTTAAGTTTAATTATTGGTTATGTGCGTTTGTAAGCGACTTACTAAAATTATTATTTTACCCATCACACAGCCAAACGCTCCAACTATAGATTTATCCTCTTTTTTATAAAATAAAAGTATAGTGCAGTCTATCCGGTCAGAAGTGGTCGCTACCACCAATTGATATATTTAATAAATTCCAAATAGTGATAAGGGGTCCTGTTTATTGCTTGCTTTAATGCTTTGTTACCCTTATTCTCTCTTACCACAGCAAACCAGAACACGGCAGAGCTTAACTCCGCGGTTATGAGGCTTGAATAAGTGTAGGGTCGGGGCCGTTGGAGATTGGTTTCCAGGATATCCAT
>DWTU01000503.1:0-16954 GCA_018251515.1 Cecropterus confusis
GGTAGATTTGTCCTAGAAACAATAATTTTTATATAGGCTTCCAAAGTGCTAGAATGAGTATAGTTGGGCCGGAGCTACCACCGTCACCGTCACACCTAATTCTACCGCGAAGTAGGTCTTGCGTTTCGGTAGAAAGGTGTGGCTCGCTTTCCTATGAGGCGACCTTAGTACTAGGGAGAAGCAATGTAACTGTGATTGACTTCAGATATAACACCTGTTCTATATAAAGTTGTTACAGATGTCCATGGACGGCAGTGACCACTTACTCTTAAATGGACTGCGTGCTCTATTGCTGCTTCAATTTCATAAAAAAAGGATTTCTCTTCGTCACATCATAGTATTATCTTTACCATTTTAATGTAACGCGATAAATGACGTCGTAAATGCGGAATAACGATACATTAATATTTATATTTTACACTAACTATTGAACGTGGGTTTGTATGCGCAACTTTTTTATCAAACAATACAAATTCTCTTAAGGTGACATATTTATAAAAAAACATTTCTTAGTTGGTGTCTATAATATAAAATAAACCTATTGTCTAAATTACATGGCTCTAAGTTTAGTAGTTAGGTAAGGAAGGCTCTGTGATAAAAAATTGAAATCAAGTGCGTATCTTTTTCGTTTTTATATAAACTGAGTATTAATCGAATGACAGGCATAACAATATATTAGTAGGTTGCCACTATCGATGTGCTTCAGAAGGGTCGTATTCTTGTCTGGGGTCACCACTTTGGCAAAGGGAGATTTCCCGCCAGGCGAGGTGATCATGCCTGGGGAGCGGCCGTGCTCCGACAGTCTGTTCGGAACTTGTATATATGCAGGATGTTGAGAAAACTCCGATAGCGTCATTCAGAATACGGTGGCGACGTCTGTTGATGAGTAGCGGGAGGTCGCCACAATTTTATTTCATTTCATGGCTTTGCGGTAATAATATCACAACACAAAAACGCTAATTATACAGGAGAGCCAGGTTATGAAACAATGCCTTTTGCTTTTTATCTTTTTCATGAATGAAGTTATTAAGGTAGTAAAAATTAAAAAGCCATTATCTACAGTGTAGTGAGATCAAATTTCCAAGTAAAAAATATACCCATATATAAAAATATACCATGGATGAAACTGTTTCTTTAACTTAAAATTTATGATTATTCGTCCAAATCAGCGATATTAGACATTAGCGATAAGAGATATTAGATTTTAGACTAATATTATAGCAGAATTGATCAATTATTATATCTATGTTACAATATGTTGCGTTATTGGAGTTTGTATATACTATTACGGGTCATACATAAATTACGTTTCATGATTAGGGGGAGGGAGGGGGGTCAATGAAGTGTGACAAGGGGGAGGGGCAAACATCGTGACGTCAAATTTCAAATATATGTAAGTTGTAAAATGTGATTTATAATTTGCGAGCTTCTGTTTTCATTTAAGAATTATGTGCAAAATGTGACGTCATACTAGTGAGGGGGGAGGGTCTCACAAATGTAACCAGCCAGCCAGCCAGCAGTGACAAGGATGGGGAGAGCGGTCAAATAGTAGGGAAATTCCTGTGACGTAATTTATGGATAACTCCTTATTGCAGTAACTAACAATTTAATTGATATAATAATTAATTTACATCAATTATAAGACAATTCGATTTACAAAAGATCCATTTTAGAGTCGAATATATGAAAAGTAATATTATTTGTCTTATTTGATGGCATGTTTGGGCAAACTAATCAGATTTAATAATTTGACTTATTAATTATATTTACAGACCGCCACATGCGTACAGAGTATTCAATACCTGGATGGGAGACCCGGGCAAGCTGATCCTCTTAGAGAAAGTATTGAAGGTTATCAAAAACGAGGACTTGTTGTCAGTTGTGAATCAATCTGGAAAAGTCCTGAAAAATGGACTTCACCAGTTGGAGAAGGAATTTCCGAATATAATTAACAGTGTGAGAGGACGAGGCACATTTTTGGCTTTCAACGCTGTCTCCACCGAAGTTCGCGACAAAATAAATAATAATTTGAGACCAAACGGTGAGTTTGTCTAAGACGTAAATAATTCAGCCCACGCGAATCTCGTAACGTGACTAATTGGGACTTAAGAGTTAATATAATTTATGCCATTATTTCTGTCCAAAGTATCATTGCTACCCACTATTAATTCGTGGGGGATAGAACACCCCCGCGTTGGGTAAACTATGAATAAACATCTGCGTCGACTTTGTTATATGTGGGCGGTTTCTACCGTTATGCCTGAACTTTATAGCAGTCTTTAGCTTTCTCAATTCTCTGCGTCATTATATGGCTATTGCTAGACATGCTCCATTAAAAAACTGGGTTATGCCATTTTGCTTTGCCGCGGGTGACGGCAGTAGATATGACTATTCAGAAAGACGTTGATGCTAAATTTGTGAAAGTAAGTCCTGCAGTCGTTTCCTAAGATTTACGGAAAGAAATAATGTGGTGCTATTCTGAGGTGCCTTTACAGCTCACAGTAAATAACCCAAATTATTTTCGATCATAATAGGCGTGCGAATCAATAAATTATGTATGCGGTCGGTTATGACACGTTTCTTCATACTTAATTAAAAAGCGATAAAGATTTATTTACCGTGAATTACTTATGTCTACTAAAACATAATTGTTTTCACGAATTTTGTTTATTTTCGTAAATAATTCACTAATCGCGTAACCTAGGTTTCATGTATTTCTTTATCTTCCAACATAGTCCTCGGGATAGGAACGCATCTGTGGTCGAAACCTCAGGTAGGATGCAAATCTTATTTAGGGTAGATCACAGGCGTCCATGGGTTGCAGTGATCACTGACCGTCAGGTGGACTGCATGTCCGTTTGTTACTTTCTTAGAATAAAATATATGTAAATCAATGTTTTGACATTGACAAATTTCTAATTTAAATGAAATAAATGGAGCGTCACTTTGGTGCAGGAGAATTATATTTACAAATTATATGTGTTATTATTATTATTATTAATTATTTGACGACCCGCATGTCGGAGCGGTCACCATGCCGGTCTGACGCGAAGTGGGTTCCGGGTTCGACCCCCGGCCAGACAGACATCTGAATGGTGAATTTAGATTTCTGTTGGATTTCTGTTTCTGGGTGTGGGTGTTTGTGTATTCGTTTTTGTGTGTCCATAGCACCCACGACACAGGTGAAATCCTAGTGTGGGGCTATGAGTATAGAAAGCGTTTATAGTTTTATATGTAAAGATTACTTCAAATGCAGGTATTTTGGGCGGAGTGTGCGGTGACCACGCAATTCGTCTTCGGCCAGCTCTTGTCTTCCAACCCAAACATGCCGAAATTTATTTGGACGCTTTAAGGAAAACCCTGAAAGAACTATAAACAATTATTCTGCCATATTGAAAAGCATAGTAGGCTGCTTATATGCATTTTTTACTTATTACCAGTATTACTGAAGCGTTTATTATTTAAAGCAAATGATAGAGGTAACATTATTTATATAAGGTTACATATTACTGTTGTTTTATTGTAATATGATTTATTTTTAGAGATATTTTGTTACTTTGTATATTATTTAATCGTATTTACAAATAAAAATTATGTAATCAAAACGTAAAACTTACATTTAAGTAAATTAAATTAAAATATCGCTTGTGCCTCAATTATGTCTTCCAAAATCTCAATTAAATGATATTTTTCGTTATAGAATAGAGTGTTTTGCCTGAATGTTGTCAACTGGTTAGTGTTAGTGTTAAATTTTAATGAAAACGCACGACTCAAAATATGTCTTCCAATAAATTCTATAGATATGTACATTTTTTATTTCTACCTTATAAATACGAATTGAAATCCGGAAACTATTGGACTAAGAATTATTGGACATTATTCTAGAGCGGGTAAGATGAATGTGGTGAGACATCTTTTCACCAGAAAGTGCTCAAGCCAGGTAACTTACGTTTTTTAACAAGACGCGCAACTTGTTTTCTAAGTACTACCTTAGATAGGCAAGTGTAACGAGTAAATTCAGGAGAGATCTCGTTAAGTGTTTCTGGCGCAGTTTACCGGTTCACTGTTACTTACCTAATATGTAACAGCTTAATAAATGAAGGTTATTTAAACGTTCGCTTTCATACTGATGCGTCATTTCAATACAATATATGAGACAAATAGACTATGGTCGTTGACAACGTTTAGTGGCACACGGGGTTAATGGACCACCGCCACGCCCATTCTGCCGTTTAGTTATATTGTGGTTTGAAGGGTGTGGTAATGATAAGGCAAAATGTATTATGGGTCGTTTCAATTTGGTTTCGCCTTATTCGACTACAAACGCCTTCGGTAACCGATCAATGTAAACGGCAATTCGGTCAGCCGTATTCTAATGTAACCCTTTTGCGGTAAATAGCCTAATATGAAACTTTCGTTTGGCAATTTCGGACATAACTGATTCTTATTTGAAGAACAAGTGGAGTGACGGCCGGCGGAAATTCGGTTATCGATGTAATATGAACAGGTCAATTCGGTTAACGATTCCGACGGTTTCATAGCGTTTATGCCGCTCGGGGCGCCGAAGCTGAATTCGCCAGCCAACCATTTACAAAATTTAGTCGGCGTAAAAAAAGGTCGCCAATACTAAATATTCAGGAGCGCAACTTGAGTTTCCAAATTTTTCTATATAAAAAGAACGATTATATATTACGAAAAAAGGAAACTTTGCAGTCCCTTAAAATGTGCCGCCCAGGCGCTACCGCATTTCGGCGAATCGTGAAAGCGAATGCAGATGTCGCATTCAGTGATGACATTCATTTCAAGTATTTTACATGTAATTAATGTAAATCGTATGTATCAGTGACTAGTGCTAGGCTGCAAGTTTACGTCACGCCGATGGCCGTTTTTTATGTCTATTATTGAACATCGTAAACTAGTCTTTACAATTTTAATTGAATCGAGAAGAATTTCGAAAGTGTAAAACTGGAATACGTAACGCTCCTCGATTCCTATGATGGATATGAACATGTTACCAATTATCATTTAATTTATATAGAAGGTTGAACATTCGCACTTTCACTAATAATTTATAAAAATGATGAATGTGTCTGGTAGAGAAATTTTAACTTTCAAGTAATAACTATAATTTTTGATCCCAAGTAGGTACTGGTTTAGTAGATAATTTATTTTAGTATTATGGACGTATATTTTATTTCTGTAACTAAATATATTTTACGAAAAAGACAAGTACCAAAAAGTTGATGATAAGTTTTATCGGTGCTGACCTGAACCAATAGTAGTAATGATAATGCAAGAAAAATTCAAAAACGTTATTTTGATTTAATTTTTCATTATAATGTATGTATCAAACGTACCTACCTAACTTCCTAATCTGACTAAGGGACTACGTACACTTATTCAGCTTTATTCGCGTTTCGCTGAACGATTTTGGTCACACTTATTCAGTTATTCTTCTATCAGCTGCATACAGCGTCGCAAGAATGAGAAAAGCCGTCATAGCGTGTTATCTCCGCTGAAACGCTTCTATCGACTGCGTACGGCGCTGAATATGCTGCGAAGACGGTTACTATCAGTCATTTAGTGTTGTGCCCTCATGTGTAATTAATTATTATTTCGTAAATATTTTCTTTAAAAACACGACTGAATTCTCTCAATACTTGCGTGCATAATGATTACGTAATAATATAAATCAAATCTACGCAGGAACTATGCAGGTCGCAACTTGTCGACAAGGAGTCGGGGACCGTCCGAGTTCAGCGCTGTTCCGCCGCGTTCGACGCTGAACGCGACGAAACAGCGCTGAACTCTATCTACAGCACTCTCATGATAAAACACACTTATCATCATTTTATATTCGTTTGTCACGAAAGCAGAATGGACGCGGAAAGCTGAACGAATGCGTACGTGTCTCCATACAAAATCTCTGTTTTCTATGAACAAGAGCTGAAAAAGTGTGTGTAGGCCCTAACTGTACCTAATTAATGAAATGTTGATATTGAAAAGAAAGTGTATGATATTCCTATTTGTATTACACCTACGGCATTCAATAAAAGAGATGCCGTTACACTGTAAGGCATAATCTATAATAAGAATATCGTATGGGTAGATACTCAATATATTTGTCCATTTGACTAAAAATAAATATTCTTTTTATAACTTCTACGATTCATAAATAGGGGACGTGCTCAGTTTATTTTCTTGCTCTGTCATGGTTTAGGGACATCGTATTCTGAAGAATATTCCACATAAGTGCTCACAACAATTTAATAATAAGATGTGAGGTGCATAACGTCCATATTCGTTAAACAACGTTTTCATTTTTTATGTAGGAAATATCGAAGAAAGTGGAAAAATTAAGTGGTACCTACTATCTGTACCCACGTACAAAACTTTTAACACAAAGATATTTATATGATAATCGTTTGAATGCAAACCTACCTTATGTATAGGTAAAATATGTAAATGTAAGTAATATAAAATAATTTGTATCGTTGTGACCTTCCGTATCGCCCACATTGGCAACGATGCTATCTACGTTTTCAGACGATGTAAATAGATTACCGTTGACCAGAAATTTATTTTTATGTTCAAAATTTGAGACGAAACGATCAGTAGTTAGTTACATATTCACAATACAAAAAATATATGCATGTAGGTTTAGATATGATTGATATTTAGTACAGAACAGAACAAGTAGGTAGATGATTAATTAGTTAAGCTTATGCTTTTATGTTATTCATAGATCATGTACTGTAGAAGTATTTGTGGAACAAGCCGAATCAGGACAATGTACTGTTGAATTCTTAGTGGATTAGTCAATTTCTCACATTATTTGGGTTTGACTTTCTACTTTTTACAAGCGTGACGCACTGGGAAATTCTGTGTACCTAATTTCTGGACTCGTCAAAATGTTATTTGACACTGTCTGAAACATTTGGCCGGTGTCTTCTGCCTTATGCACCCGTCTAGAATGATCACTCATTACGATCTTTTTTCGGACCATTAATACACTTCAACCCAGCTTTCATGTCTTATAGTGTATCTACCAATAATTTTAACGACGGTCAAGGGTAAAATTTATATTTTTTATATGTGGTGCGTTTTATGTAACATATCCATACTTTTAATTATTCATATTTATTTAATCGAATTATTAAACCTAGCTGAACTAATAAAACTTATAACAGATAAACGATCTACTTTATAACGATAGGTATATTGATTAATAATAATTTGTTAAAAAAAATATATATTTTTAACGAGCTATACAGATTCCCAAATCTGCATGTAAATCCTTCTCCGCTTAATATTGGTTCCATCATAAAACCCTAAAGTCAGTCCGTTGATGGATTCATGATAAGTTTTCTAATTCAAAATGTTCTTTTACACAAGTACTTATAATTGTAACCTCTGTTTGAAACGCGTTCCAGCACAATGTATTTTTCAGGTTCAAATGCACGTACGCACCTAATCCACTGACCTATTTCTCTCAAAGCAGGTTTGTTGACCTCGTTGACCAATGAGTCAGGTATCCGCTGAACAATGACTTTTGTAGAGCATACAATAATAGGCTTACCATTTATCCTAACACACTGTACTTGCTTTTGAAAGTTATTTCGACTTCGCTGTTTGCTATCAATACCTACTGTACCTCATTTTTTAGAGAGAGACTACATTTTAGGTGCTATACTTTACGTATATTTGATTATTTTTATTTATTTATTGCACCTCTCTATAATATAAAGTTGCAATAGGACGAACTAACGTCCGATAGCATTCTTTATCAGTCAACACTGGGTGGCTGGAAATCTTACGGCAGGTGTCAATTTACTAAACAATATAATAAGAGTAACGTTCTCTCAAAAGGTAGATAAAGACCAAAATTTTAAACACTTGATATCGTAAACATTAAAGTTATGCAAACAATAAATACTGGGATGTTATTATAATATTTCATTATGGCCTAGTGGGACTACCTACTATTCAATCACTGAGGCAGGCAAGAGTAAACCCAAATCCAATAATACTTCCTTTTAATTAAAATCTACACAACTATTTTCATAAGCCTTCCCCTCATGTGACGGCCAATAGTTATTAAGTAGTTTTACTGCATTAAATTGATTATTATAGGGACCAAACTAAGTACTTTTATAATTATATTACAACCAATACTTTGTAGGTAAACATCAGCATTGAAAATCAGCTTATCGCGCGGTCTTCTATAAGATTCCGCAAAATGTTATAGGTACTCATATTCTACACTACTACTCTTCCTTCTAGCTCGTGAGCTGGACGGCTGATTGAGGCCCCGTGCCAGAAATCATTGAAAAAGTGGAGAATTTTGTATTTGAAGATGGTTGGTTGAAGAAGAAATAGCTTGCAACAGTGATTCTGTAATCACTGTTACAATACTGTTATTGTAAACAACTATTTCTACATCAACATCACATTTTTTTCGTGAGTGTGAATAAATAGAAATACTTATAGCTCGTATTGTATTGATGATCTTTTGATTCAAATTCATAATGATGAAGCCAAATTTCATCATGAGTTACATATAAACACGGGCCAGAAATGCTCCCAATAGTAAAGATTTCATGTTAGCTAAAGATTTAAGTCAGCCGCAAATGTCATGGCAACAATTCTCTGGGATATTGAATGTATAATTTTGATTGATTACAAGGAACTAGGCGTTAACATAATGGGAAAAATGGAAAGAATGTTCCCATATGGCTTCGAAATCCCCCGCACTGTTCAGATTTAATCTCCAGCGATTATTATTAATTTACAAATAAGAAAA
The DNA here is from genome assembly GCA_018251515.1 of Cecropterus confusis. Taxonomy (NCBI): domain Eukaryota; kingdom Metazoa; phylum Arthropoda; class Insecta; order Lepidoptera; family Hesperiidae; genus Cecropterus; species Cecropterus confusis. The sequence goes on from DWTU01000503.1 coordinate 8,804, forward strand.
AAGCCTGTGCTCAAACAAATAAGAGCAATTATTTCAAGCACTACTTGAGTTTCGAGATTTTTTTCTATCAATACCGGTTATACATAAAAAAATATAATTTTGCCGCCCCTCAAAATGTGACCCCCCCCCCCTACACCACGCTACTGAATAAGTATTTATCTCTTCGGTTGGGCCGATAACGTTCACCTTAAATAGACCTACTTTATGGAGGGAAATAGAGTGAGAACAGTTTTTTCAATATTTTTCATCATATTTTTATAGTATAAGAGATCAATCTCTCCTCTCTTAATTTATTGAAACTTTGACTAAAGTAAAGTTGTTTTAAGTTTAGTTAAACAATTTCCTTGAAAAACATATATTATTAGTTACCCCATATCCTCCCCAGATCACCATCCGACTCAGGAATTTGCGTATATCCTGGGATCACAATTTTCATCTGAAATCAAACAGCGTTGAAATGTATTTTGATTATAATTAAGTATCAAACAGGGTTAAATAAAAATGCATGATTTTTTACCATTTTTTTACAACTTCTTTTGCATAAAAAAAATAATTATGATATTACTCCCAATTTAGATTCACATAATGAAAGTACCTGCTAATTTTCAAATCGATCGGTTAAAAACTTTTTAAGCTAGAGTGTACGCAAGTGCAAAAAATGTAGTTTTGAGAAAAAGGCGTTTGAAAAAAAAGTAGCAATAAAATAAAGCCTAGGCAGAAAATATATATATTTTTTATTACTTACATGTTAATCTGTTATTCCAGCACCACAGTAATCTTTCTTCTTCTTTAAAAATCTCATTTTAACACCCTAGCTCTCCTTTTCGAGCTTCCTTGGTCTCCAAAGCGCTGTCGATTTTTTCGCCTTACTCATCGTTCGTCCATTTGATTACTCCAGTATTCAGCTCATTAATATTTTACGTTATCTACTAGAACGAGAAGGTGTACTGTGATGTTTTTTGGGACATATAGACACTTAGGTAGTGAACATAATGTACACTGCCCAATAGTTTGTACTAAACGGATGTAAAAACCGGACGCTTTGTTTCCACATGGCAACTTATAATACGTTTATAAATTTCTATTCAGGGTTTCTATTGTTAAAATATTTAAAGAAACATTTGCTTATATGTTACATAATTGCTACGTCTAGAATTCTAGAATTATTTTCTTCCAAAAACATGTTACCCAATAAATGGGTACCTGAATGACCGCTCTGAATGAATTTATGAAATAATAAAAAAAAATCATCTAACCCTATTTCCCTCCTTAAGTAAAGGATTCCGTAATTCAGAGAAGTCAACTTGATCTCTTGTTCTAGATAATGAACTTTAATAATTATATTACACCTTAAAATAACCGTAACTTGGTAAATCACCTATGAAATTTAAATTTCCGTGTACTTTTAGTCTCATTGAGCGCGCGCAATATATTTTTCTGACGTAGGTACAGTTTCTACTATTTAACTCTCTTTCTCTCTCGTCTTCTACTGCAAGCAGCCATTAAGGAACTTACTTGATGAAAATACAAGTGCGGTTGATTTTTTGAACTGGGACTGTAAAGCGAAATCACCAAAGTAATTTGAGAGCATACAGTCCATGCGATGTTAAATGGCCAATACAATGTTCGCACAGTATTAACAGAAGTACCTACTGGTAGTAGCGTCACATTGCGAACAGGTTACGCTTGATTAAAAAAAAAAAACTTTTATCAAAATCAATACTAAATGGTAGAGAATACTCTTGGAGCTGAGCTCTAAGCTCTGAGCTCTTGAAGATAATTTTTAACCAACTAGCCATAGACAATCACCGCGAACATGGTGACCTCTGTTGTACGCTTATTGTCAGTCATACATATCTAGTTAAATAATGTTTACTGCTGTGCATTTCCAGCTGAATTCTGAATTGGGGATTTAAAGTTATAAAATAAAAAGTATTTCTTATTTTACGTACTTGTTTCTATCGTAAGAATTAATTATAATGCTAAATTGACAGACGTTAGCATTTATTACAGGGATTATAATTCCTTGTATTATATAGTTTCGAAGTAAACTTAAAAAAAATCTCATATGTGCAAAGGCTGAAAACTCGGTTCCACTCGGTGAAGATTTTTACTTGCTAACGGTAACAATTGATTGGAACAAAAATGTCTTGATTGCTTTACATTTTAAATTATATTAATAAGTTAGAATGTCATTACTTTAAAACTTAATTACTAAATAATTTAATATTTGAAAAAAATATATGAACCTTTATTAAATTTGCGTTTCCTTACTCTATGGTTGGGTAAATGGTGGTGTCAGGTGTGGTAGTGGTAGTGGTAGTTTTTCACGGAATAAACTATACTCTATAGTAGTGAGTGAGTGGTAGTTTCGTTGAGCGGCGATTCATTTGATGGATGAAACGAATTATCGAATGGTGCGTGCGCAGTAGAAACAGTAGGTTGATAGTTATCTTCTATTTTGTAAGTCATACGAGCTAGGTGGTAAAATTACGAATACGTGATTTATCTAGTTATAACATTTCCTATTTATGTGTTAAAAAAGGTAATTGATTTTGGCTAAGAGAATTTTCCACTAGTGATTTTTCCAACAAAGGAGTGATTAGATTACAGTGTTGTTATTCCGTAAAGTTCGATACTTCGATCTCAACTGTCATTGAACAAGACCAATCATCCGTTACGTGCATGTGTAAATGTGTATTTCACACCGAAATATTGGAGCGACCATTCTGTGGTTTTAAATTGCTACTGGCTTAATATAAATTGCAAAAAGTGATAAGTGTATATGTTGCATTGTGTCATTTGGGAAGTTCGGTAAACGTCGATTGGCGATCCGTGATTAGCACCTATCATAAATTCACCGGAAGGACAAATGTTTTATTAAGGTTGGTGTATACTTGTATTAAATTGTTATTATTATGCATTTTCTATAAGTTTAGGTAATTTACGTGCTCATTACGAAACAACAGGCTTTTCGTGCCGACGTCGTGTCAAGCTAACATTTCATTCTGCATCATACTTTGTGTAGGTGTGAGATAGGTATTACTTCATATTTTTATGGACCTTTCTCAGTGTTCCATGACTAATTAAGCTAGCTGTAAATCCTTTGCGTCTTGTATGGAAGTTCCAAATAGAAAGAATATTGAATCACCAGTGGTATTATTTAATTGAATTAATTTTAACTTGAGTGATTTTGCAAGTGACAGATTGTTTGCCTATTTATGTTGTGTAGTAAGACCTTGGTAAGATATTGCTGCAAATATAATCATAAATCTGTTTACTCAACAGGTGAATATGCTATGGTTTTTATTTTTCCTACGTTTGCATTACAGTAATTATATAGTTATTATATTATCAATCATGCATAAAGCTTATTTATTAAATCGATATAGCCTGTATTTCATCCTAATCCAATGTTATGGTGAATAGTAGTGAATTGTATTTTGTAGTGTTGCTTTTATATAGGTTTCATTGTGGGTGGTTGTATACATGAACTAATGTGTATGAATTTTAAAATGATATCACAAAGATACATACTGAAACTGTAGAATGTACAATAGAATTCATATCTTATTCGAAGTAAGGTAAGTTGTTGTGAATATGGTTGATGTGTTAATAAAAGAGCATTATTTGTTTCGCTAAAGAATATCCAACATAGTACCCTCAAAATACTACATATGTTTGTAAATTTAATACTGCTTATAATTATAAAACACACGAGTTAACTTTAGAGGTTATGGTAATATAGAATGTGTTTCTTTATTTGCAGTGGTTCAGGGTAATCCATGCCAACAGTAAATACATAGGAAACATTTCATACATACATACCATTTCCTCTTTTTTGTGGTAGCAATTTTGCTTTTTTTTTTTATTGTCAAGTGAAGCACATCCATATAAAACGAGAAGAGTATATTGGTACGTATAAGTGGTACATTTAGGCAGTCCCATATCTTCAATTTTTTTTAGGGGGAGCAGTGACTTAAAAATGCCGCCCTCACCCCCCTTAATTCATTTTTACCATACCGTTTGCAAAATTTCCTGTTTGAATTTTCCACCCTCTGATCTTGCCGCCCAGGGCATAGGCCGCGGCTTGCCCTAGATCCAGCACTGCATTTAGGAACTAAAAACACATGTTGCTTTCATTAGGACATTTGGCAGTATGACATGTTAAGTCAGCAGTAGGAAGGATTCATTTAATGATAAAACAATAAATACAATGATAATTCAACAAGTCAATGACTGACTGTGATAACAGCTTCTTTATTTTACCTTATATTGTGCTCACCTGACATCAAAAACAAGTTAATATTTAATTTCTAACCAGTAACAATAAAAAGGTGTGGGTTCATATAACTTTGTTAAATTTTTTTAGATAGCAAACCTAATATTTGATGGTTATGATGATTATGTGACGTAGCTAGCATGTTTGCCTACAGATTAAATAAGGAACGGTGATTCATAATGAAAGTACTGTTAGTATGATTTGATTTTTGATCATCATGATGACCCATGCGAAAATTGATATAACCAATGAAGATATATGTTGAGATTAGCTTTTTCTTGTAGCTCTGTTTGCTTTGGTTATGTTTACCACAGTAAAGAGTGATATAATTTCATTGAAATCCAATGTGTGTGTATTGTATAAATGTGTGACAAACATCCATCCAACCATCAACCTCGCAATCTTTTGCATGTTATTGCAACCCATTATTGTCCTACTGCTGGGCACGGGTCTTCTCTCAGAATGAGGTTTACGCTATAGTACACTACCCTGGCCAGTGACAATTGGTAGACTTCATACACCTTTGAGAACTCCTTTTTTAAAGAGAACTCTTAGGTGTGCAGGTTTCCTTACAATGGTTTCCTTCACCATAAAGCAGTGACAATTAATTTCTTATACACACATTATTTTAGAAAAATCTGTGGTGCATGCATGGGATTCAAACCTCGGAATCTCGATTGAGAGGCCGAGTTTCAACCATTAGGCTATCACAGCTCATTTATTTAACAGTTAGCGTATAACATTGAATATACCAAGTAAGTTTATTTGTTAGTTTTTATTATTAGTTGAGGTGCTAATCTCATCAAAATTCTAGCCTAATAACTAAACGAAAATCTTTATTTAGATTCCTTAGCATAATGTTTATGCATAGTAGATACTAAATTAATTTAGGGTATAAAATATATCATTGTATTTTTTGACGTAATACTTTAAATCCACCGGGAAAAAAGTAAAGGTGAAACTACCTTTATGCAGATGCACTTTAGCAGTAGATAATAATAACATAATACATGATTATGAATAAATTTACATCCAAAGTATGCATTGCAATTTTACAAGGGATACTTTAGTACCTTTGTAGTACCTTTAGGTAAACAACTCTTTTTTCAATTCAATTAAATTCGTTTACTTGTATCAGCACATGTACAAAGATAATACATTACAATAAGATTTATACAACCTTTTCTTCTCTCTTACACTAATGTTGTGCAGCAAATTGTGAGTTGTATACAAAAACAGTTTATTATAATGTGCAAGTAAGATTGTCTCTTCCTATGTTACATGTTAGTTAGTACTCAAATTTTATTTAATACAATCCAAAATGACAAATATTTCAGGCTAATATAATTATGGTAACAAAGGTAGAGAAGTAGTCAAGGATATTCATATCTATTTCCCATTTATCATAACATATTAAAGTGCAATGTTTAAAACAAATATAAAAAAATCCTTAATATTAAATTTCATTAATATAATATTCATTTTAATGAAGTCTTGTTACTGTCAATAACAATTAAAACAACATATTAATTTTTTTTATATTATTGTTCATTCCATAATATAGAAGTGGTAAATGAACATGCAGTTCACATGATCACCCATGGACAACAGTAATCAACATTACCTCAGGTGTACCACATATGTGTTGCTGCAACATAGTCCATGTTTAGATGCCTTATAAATATTCAATTATATTATCACAATATATACTTCTGTACTATTACAGAGGTATATATTAGGATAACATAGTATGCAACCTAACATATTTGAAATGCAATATTGGATCTCGTTAATGTTGTTCACAAGGTCATAATTGAATGTTTATTGTGTTTACATCGTTGTACAAACAATCAACATTTAATTGTATGTGTACATCTTTTAAACAGTTGCTGATATTAAAATTATATTACAGTTTGTTAAGGAGCTCTCTGGTTTAAACATTTTCTACTTTGATCATTTATTTTTGATGTCTTGACAGCAAGTAATAAATTGTCTTACAACTAAATCAGTGACAGCTAGATCATTATTATCGTTAGATACTTTCATAATGGTCAAACAAGCAAACAATACAACATGGTTGTCTCTACAATATGACCTTGAAGAATACCAAGAAAAATTGGCCATAAGCCAAGTATTTAAAAAGCAGTAAAAAATCGAAACCATGGGTAGTTCTGGTGGATGTATGAACTTATGAAGGAGGTTTGATCAGGTAGGAGAATGTGTCACATCATTAAGCAATAACGTTTTTAAAGCAGTGCCTTAAACTTCTTTTACCCAAGGCTAATAATTTAGTTGAGTAAGAAGTAATTTAGTAAGAATATGAGTTTGAAAACAATTGTTTGAGTCAATAAAAAAAATGTGTTGATTTTTGTTTTACTCTTTAGTCTACCCTTTAAGTTCTGTATAGGCTGGCTCAGCATATTTTCTTTAAAAGATACGCGTTGCACCTAGTTCATCACTATAATCCATTGTTTTATACATAACTATAACTTTTTACTTTTGTGACAAAAATCCACCTCTACTAAATTACCGTCTCTATAAGCTTATACGTTTCATTGCATTGCAACCCAATTATATTGCGAAATAAAACTCGCTTGTGTGCTTCATCATCACAACGACACGGCTTCGGTACCACAGCTTGATATCTGAATAGACGCCGCACGTGTATATACTGCGCGTGGTAACAGGGAGAGAGTAAAGCTGTTTGTTTATAGTTAACAAATGATTCAGTTCATTAAACGGTTTTTTAATATCCGAACAGCTTTTAATATAATAAAAGTAATCTTTACGATAGATAATATCGTTACTTATTGTTTTCCATTATTGTATACGCTTGCTACAAGCCGAACTTTCCATTGGTAAATCTTGGGGCTTGATTGTAGGTAGAATAACTGAAAAGTGAGTATAAGTTCTACAATAACGAAATGTCTAAATTGAATTCATAAAATATATTACGCGCCTACAAACGTAGATTTGGTACTTTTTTTTCTAAATTTTGTTTATATATCCTGACCGATTCGTAGGTTTATACAATGTGTGTCATATGGTAAGATTCCAGTTATTAACAGTGATTGGTTTGTATATTGAGACCATAACGTCATAATTTTAAAGGATAAAAGTTTACTTAATTACGTTAAAATGACTCATTCGGAAGGTGACGTGCACATCGCCATTTTTTGTATTTTAAATTTCTGCTACCAAGTTTTACAAATAATACAACGTATATAAATAATAATACAACGTTCTTTGGGAAAGGAAAACATAGTTAACATTTTTAGGTTTATTTATGACCTCGTAGACATAACGGTACCACTGTTTAATGGATATTACATCCTGTTTTTAAATCTGATGATAAGGTGGACTAATTTAAATAGCGAAGAATCAAACAGTCATTGAATCAAGAACAAAGATCGTAATAAAATGCCTCAAAATCAATCTCATTTGTCGCAAAACGGGTATAATATTGCATATTTCATCTTCTGGTATAAACTTTTGCAATATAAGTAAATGTCATGTTGAATGTAATACACATATTATTACGTTCAATACCTACGTACGTGAGAATCAGCTTCGTGGTAAGGGGCTGACATTAAGGGCGCAGATTTCAAGGGGCGCACTTACAGACCCGTGAAGGGCACGGGCGCATTAAGAAATGTTGCGTTGTATCACAAAATAAAAATGAGTTTATGCTAACTTGCATTTTATTACAAAATAATAAGTGCTGTATGATTTTAAGGACGTAAAATTAAAATCTTATCATGAACGCTCAAGCGCATGACCTTAGCTATGTTACTACACTGGTGAGAACCATCACGTACCCACGTACATCATATTTTAATCCTTCAAGTTTTAGGTCTTAGAAGCACTGC
>DWTU01000504.1:0-16953 GCA_018251515.1 Cecropterus confusis
CAGCGATAATTAACTTATAATACGCACATAATTTTAGAAAAATCAGTGGTGCGTGCCTGGGATTTGAACCTCGGTACGCTCGATTGAGAGGACAAGTTTCAACCATTCGGCTATCGCTGCTCGTGCTGCTTCGCCGTATACTTTGATATAAATAGTCATAGCATATAATGTAAAAACTTATATAGTGCATACAGTTTTTGGCTACGTACATACTACATAAAGAAATAATATTTTTAAACAAAAAAGTATAGGTAGTGGGCGAAATGTTAAGTAAATAAATGTTACCACATTTACGCAAATACCGAATACATACTATTTACCTTCACTATAATAAATAATGGTACGCGTCTAGATTGCTTTACAAAACGTAACTCACATTTTACAAACGCCAGCAACTGAAAACAATTTGTGTAATTGCGACTACTCGTAAAAAGATTTCAGCCCGAGAACCATTCGTCACTTTTAAATAAAAGTGCGGTTTGAGCGTTTCCACTAAAATTGCAACCACACTTTAGGTTCGAGGGGAACTGAAAAGAGTAATAGTATTAAAAGATTTCGCATCTCATCCTCTTCTAGATCTAGAGAAATTTAATCTGCGGAGCGAAACGTTTTTGTTGAATGCAGGTAGGCATCGCAGGATGCCCCCACTGGGATGCAATTTGCTGCCTCACCTTAAATTTCTCTATTCCGCTTTAAAACATTATTCTTCAACAATGGGGCTATAGAAAAGTTTTACTTTTCACGTGCTTTCGAAGGCGCGGCCATGATTGTCTTTTTCGTTGTTTCCAGTTTAAGTGTACGGTTTTGAGGCGAATAAATGTTTTGTGAGTACGTTCACGGCGATCTGAGTTTTATTTTTGTAGATCAAATTGTTCACATTTTTCTAACAAAATATTTTCGATTAAATTAAAATACGAAATTCAAGGTATATTAGTTTTCACATTGTATTGATTTATACGTTTACACACAAATATTGCGATAGACGTATAACAGGCAACAAAAGTAATATTAGAAAATATGGGTAACCACTATTCCGTGTGTACCTAATAAAACTAGACGTTCCGTGTGAAGGCAACCCAGCTGCCCACACTTCAGTTTATTGCCTACAAGCTGAATGTCATTGTACCTTTTGTTTTCCAATAATGTTTTCCAATGTCCATAAGTTTATAAAAGTTTTGGAACGGTTGTAGAATTCTCTAAGATTGGCGTAGTATCGATGATGTTACGTAAGAAATTATATAGAAGTAGTAGAAATCATAAGGTTAAAATGTAGCTCATCGACTGCTAATGCCTGATTTCTTATTTTTTATAGCATATCAGCAGTGTTCAACACTGTATTATAACACTATATTAGGAGGATATATGGTAGAGATAAGAGATAGCTTGTCTTGTTGTTGACAATGTTATAACGGACATTAGAAAGCATTTAAACTTTATTTGGGGGTATCCACCAAGCGGACTGCATGATCGTTTGTTATATATTTTTTATTCAAGGCAACCTGCCAACTGATGTTTCCGTTGCATAAATAATAAATTTGAATTACCGGTGATTGGAGCACTGGAAATATCGCAGGTGATAAATTAATAAGTGGGTCATTGGAAATTGTACATGGCCATCCAATGCCCTGGTAACGTAAATGGCAAACATGCTCGAGGTTTCGCGTACATACCTACTTTAAAAATTTGAATTGTAATATTTAACGACATCCTGAATACGGGCAGCGATTCTGGCGTGTCGCCAATACGCTGGTTTAACCCTCTAATTTGGTCCTGTATCTCTGTGCGATGCGATTGTCATTTACAGTATGAAAACTGACCGTGAGTCCTATGTCCACGACAGTTTTAAGAACACTATTTTTTTTATCACGTACATTTACTTATCGGCTTGTCGTGCTTATCGTATAACCCATGTCTGAAGTCTCGTAATTTTGTCCGCAGAGGTACGGGCGGCGGTGGCATGTTTGGTGATGTCAACATCTCAGCGATTTTGGACTCGTTGAGTGTAAGCTACGACAAACGGGTGCGGCCTAACTATGGTGGTGAGTCATATTACTGTACTATATAAAAGCCCTTATTTTTTAATCTGAAGGTCATTTGAATTCAAGCCACAAGTACGTGCTAATTGTAACGGCGAAGAATCTCGCGTATAAATCTTACACCCTAGTGTGTGAATATGTTTGGTGTGTCTAATATAAACATAAATATAAATTTACAAACATTTACTTAGAATAAAAACCATAATGAGTTGTAATTGATATTGCATCTCATTATGTCATAATCTTAAATTCAAATATTATACATATACTTTTTAATTTTGGAATTCGAGGAAACTTATTCGCTTATATTTAATTCAGTTGAAATTTTTTGAACAATGAATTTGAGAACGAACCATTCTAGCATACAATATAAGGTGTCGCAAAAGTTTGATTTTGCAAATGACGATAAATGTCAGATTTGCTTTGACATTTCTGAAGTAAGTAAACACAAAATTCTGATTAATAAGACGTTATAATGCTCCATAACGCATTTTCGGGTCGCCATGTTTTTGTGATTTACACTGGACCGCCCCGCCTGCCTCACTCGATTTAACCGTTCTATCTTCTTTTTGAAGATTTTATTGAACACAAGTCTCAGACTTATGAAGCCCTCAACCAGAATGTCCACTTGGCCAAAGTTACGTTTTCTACTCTATGAAAAAAATATAAGACATGAAATAGATACAATCCTAAAGCTAAATTAATTTTATCTACTATTTAAAAATACTATCAAAGAACATCTGACACAAACAAACAAGTAAAATACCAACGAACAAAGAACTTTTGCGTCACCTTATATAAAGCTAAGGTAATCAAGAAGTATTTAAGTAAAAATATGTCCTAATTAATAATAACTAAAAAGTTGTTTAATGTTTATTAATGTTATTTAGGTTACGTACGTTGGCGCATATTGTTTTTTTTTTTTACTTTTAACATTTTCATTTTACTAAGCTTTCGCGATTTAAATAGGGCTTAGCCTACACATACATTTATTCATGTGTAGATATCGCTAATTATACCTATTATTAATTAGATATACATATATAGTAAGCATTTTGATGTTAGGATATTATTTCAACTTGTCAATTTTTATATATCACGTTTACATTTATTGACATGTGTGCCGAAATATTTTATTTTATAAGATAAAAAAAATTAAACATATAATTAAGATAGGTTAAAGGTTAACGTTAGCAGGGAAGCAGTATAACATAACATGAGATCAATATGATTGTCAGTCAATATAAGAGATGAATTACCTCGCTTCGTGCTCTATGTAATTAGTGATGTGCCGGATATTCATATCCGGATAACGTGTTCGGATAGCGGATCCTTTAAACCTATTATTAAATATATATTATTTATAAATTAATAACATAAATTCTACAAGTACATAAGCGATTAGAAATCAATAACATATAACTAAATTTCACTTAAAATATTACTTATTTCTTAGAATCATACACTTTGCTCATTTTTATTGTAAAAATCCAATATCTCAACATTATATGTACAATACTCTACAAATTACATATTTAAATCATATGTATTATTGAGAATGTTTCCTCTATGCTCTTAGTAATAATTTATTACGTTTACTCAAAACAATTATAGTTTACGTTTTCATAATTGTAAAGATTAAGGTGCACTGACATATTTAAAGTTTGTAAAAATTCTAAGAAAGTTAAGATCCGTATCCGTATTCGCGGACCTAGACACCGATGATCCATATTTGTATCCGCGTATTTATTATTTTAAAGATCCGGCACATCTCTATTTGTAACAAATAAATGTAATCAGGACAGAATGATAGGAGCGTACGAAAATTGCCAAAGATGGGAGAGATTAGTGATAGTTAATCCTGTTTACTTCAAGTGAACATCAACTTGAAAAACAGTATCATGAGTTTATTATTAAATCTAGTGTTATCATAATATTTTTAATACTTTGTGCATAAAATGTATAAGTATTCAAGTTTACACAATTTATATTAAGTATTTTGTGTAAAATTAATTTTCTTCCAGATTCTTTAACATATGTATATGAAAGATTACATACACAGTTATGCCAACAATTACAAAACTTAGTTATTCAGTAAGGTATTGTTTAATACTTATGAAGACTGTTCGTTCAGACATTTAATATAGATATATCTGCATCCTAAATAAATAATTTAATATAACTAGTTATATCAAATTGATTTTCATAAATGGGATCAATTCATATATAAGGTGTATGAGTTTATTAAAGGACGTCGGCGTTGATATATATTAAAAACCATCTATATAGGTATAAAGTGGTCGAAAATAAGAGAAACACGGTACATTGGTATAACAACACGGAGAGAAGGCAAAACGATTCATAACCCACTACAAAGTACATGTAAGATTCTGAAGCCTAAACAAGGAGTAAACGCAAAGGAAAATAGCCATAAAGCTCCACTGCGGCCCAGAACTAACATTGGAACGAATAAGGAATGGTACTGATTTTACAGCGTGCGTGCTTTACCGATTGTAGTAGACTAGTAGCAGCGACTTATGAAGATTTTTCTCAAAACGTGATGGGGAAGGACGATCGACCAGCCTTGGATATAAGGGGTAAACCGAGGCCGGCTAATCGTTCTTTTTCATTGCTTTTGCACTACGACATTTTCACAAAGTACATAGCATTGCAAGATAACAAGATGTTCCTGCACATAAATAACAGCAGCAGTATAGTATATATCCTTTTCATAATATTTAACACAAAACTAATAATATGATAATTTTAGAATTGCGGACAAATAACTTCCTATGTCTATAGTACCTATAACGAAGCATGCAATAAATTTTATTAGTAAAATGGCCAACAAGGTGCGCTTTGTCTTTCCCCGATATATATAAAGAAATTACTTATCTAGATAATTTCAAGTTTTATCGAAAAAACGAATGCGTTTACAAAGGGAGAAATAAAACTCATTGTAAATGAAAACGAAAATATAGACGTTTTTAAAAATTGTACGATATGTACTTTTTTTTAAAGATTTAATACCTATATTCTGTAAAATTAAAAATCACAGCATACAAGCCATTCTGTTCAAACGGAAACGTTTGAAAATGCTCAGAATAATCATTTTCATTGTATTACTGCAGTTCATAACAGAAATCTGCACTTACTTTAGTCTAGTCTACAGTTAGTTTAATTAATAAATAACTGGATCTAAAAATCCAATACAGATCCGGTCGTGCAAAAATAGGATTAAAATACCCTCGGCCGTAAAATCCAGGTAGCAGCTTTATTGCGACTACTTGTGCTCTACAAATTACTGAACTCGTATTGAATTTTTATATTAAATTCATTTCGCATGCAGTTTTATTAAAAGAATAAATGATATTACATAGCAAAGATAATCTATATAACAGAATATTTACAAAATATACCCATATATTTATTCCGTACTAAATCGGCATGTTGACCTGCTTATATCCAATTATTGTAAGATATTAAATAATCATCTTTTAAAAATAATAACAGCACATTATACTTTGCTGCTGCTGTCTATGTACACATAGAGTGTGAACTAACCGCATGATGCTTTTTGATAAATAACCATTGTCACCTTTCAGGGCCACCCGTGGATGTTGGAGTTACTATGTACGTCTTGTCGATCAGTTCCCTATCTGAAGTGAAAATGGTATTTAAATGACCAATTTTTGGTAGATATTCATTTAGAGTTTTTATGTCGACAATATAGGTTAGCGACCCTCGCTCGAGCGTTCACCGTTCTAAGGTTTTAGAATTGGACCCGCGTTCGAGCGAGGGCGTCCGGGCGTCACGTCACCGTCCTCTGGTTTGGTTTTCACGGCGCGACGCGCGCGCGCGACTCACGATTGGGCTTGATTGCAGGTCCGCCAGTGGAGGTGGGCGTCACCATGTATGTGCTCTCTATCAGCTCCGTCTCCGAAGTGCTCATGGTACTCGCCACTGTCAGCTCACGCTTGTCTCGGTCGCTCCGGCCGCGCGCCGCCGCGACCGAGCAGCCCCAGACACGAGGCTGCGAGCATGCCGGCGTTATGGAGCAGACCGCACGGATAGAGATACACCATTCTTCATTTTCTTAACACTTTTGAAAAATTTTAAATCTGATTTGGCCCGATTGGTTAAAGTGGTGTTCTCTTCCGGGTGTGTCCTTACATACAGACATAATAAAATGTACATTGCTATTAAGCATCCCTCCAAGCGAGACTCTGTCGTTGCTCCATTGTTGTTATTTTTATTTTAAGCTTTTTATGTTCTTGAGTAGGTATTTGTTGTGACTGTGGGTTTCTTACTATTATCTCTCAGAATGGCGTTCAAACACTTCAAATTCGCCACTCGCCTAAAAATTTTCTTACTTTAGTCTTGCTATGAATGTGTTTAATGTTTGTTACGTTGTCCAGTGAGATCCGGTTGAACGAGGATACTGCGAGCGATCACTGTTCACTGTTTCTTTTCACATGTATTGTAAAGAAAATGTCGCGTTTACGAATTGAAGTGTGCCAATGGAAGTCATAATAATTGCTTAACGCATAATAAGATGTTTTAAATGCTGTCGGACCGCAGCCACGTTGTTGTAAAGTTAATGCCGAAATACCCTTGATAACGGTTCCAAAAGAAAAAAAAAACGTCAAACTGAGACCAGGGTGTATGACCCCTAGTGGAAACCAAATCAAGGGGACTCTTAAAGTCACTTTAAGACGTGACCATTACCGGATATTAGATATAGCATTTAGTTATTAACACGACACAGGGAATATGTAATCATAATTTCATGATTTATAATAACACTGTTATAATAATACTAAATGTGTTATAATAATACTAAAGTAAGTTACACCTAATAATAATTTAAAAATAATCTCCAGGATGAAAAAGTAAAATATATGGTTACAGATTCTCTAAAGTCATGGCGAAAAGGAGATATTCGTATCAATTTAATCATGGAATTGTATACAAATACCACCTTCTGAAATGTCATTGTTTGGCAAAATTCTTACATTTGCGTAAAATTCTAAGAAAAATAAAATATCTTGACTTCAAGAGTATTATGGTTTAATCGAGTATTTGGAAAGTTCTGTGAATTTATATCCTCATCATCAATAAAATTGTATTTAACGTAAAATTTATAAATATAACTATTTTGCAGAACGTTCGAGTATTCGATTCAATATACTTAAAATTTAATACCATACTAAGTTGTCCTCTCAGTCCGTAAAATGAAACTCATATTGCGGTTATCCCAGAAATACTTAATAAATAGTCGCTGCAATTTGTCGAACTGAGACACAAATGGCCATTTTAATATAATTATCTTACTACATTTCTACAATTACAAACGCTTAAAAATAAAATCAATTAAACGATCTGCTTTTTAACGTTGATAAACTGTCACATCAAGGACAATGAAGATTCTATTAGGTACTTACTACCAATCACCTTTTAAATTGTTAAGAGCTGTTTACCTCAACGTTTACAATGTTTTAGGATTTTACGCTGGATTTCTACTTCAGACAGTTTTGGACTGATCCAAGGCTCGCTTACAAAAAGCGACCTGGTGTCGAAACTCTTTCCGTCGGATCGGAATTTATTAAGAACATTTGGGTTCCTGACACCTTTTTCGTGAACGAAAAACAGTCTTATTTCCATATCGCTACCACGAGCAACGAATTCATTCGCATTCATCATTCTGGATCTATTACACGAAGTATAAGGTGAGTGCTCAATTTACAATGACATATTCTGATAGAAGCGGTGATTCGCGTTTTGGTTGACGATAGTGACGTGAACACCAACATTTCTTTGAATTTTTCGTCAATATTCATTTCAACTTTGCCCCATCACAATTCGATTGTTGGCAAAATCAAAATTTTGTTTTGATAGCAATCTTCTTTGTTCCAGACTGACTATCACCGCTTCCTGTCCAATGGATTTGCAATATTTTCCAATGGATCGTCAATTATGCAACATTGAAATTGAAAGCTGTAAGTTTCTCGTGTACTTTGATATGTTACTTAACTATGTGTACCCAAGTTTAGTTTCACTTGGCTTTGTTAGTTGTGATGAAACAATAGGTCTATCTTGTCTTTTTATTTCTCTCTGCGTTCTCAATATAGGTAAACAGAGTACTAAAATCGAAAAATACCTCGATGTTGCAAAAGATGATTAAATTCCAAAAGCTTTCTTATGCTGTAGACAAATATCAAAACAAAATAAAATGCTTCTTGATTTCCACTTTTGTCATCTGACGCTCGTTACTACTCTTCGTTATCATGGTCTTACTCTTCGCTTAGTAGTTTAATTGGTCATTCACGACTACGAATATCTAAAAACCCAGTGCGATGGGTGCTTATTTTATCGTTTCATATCTCTGCATGGTACAGTCGGCTACACCATGCGAGACATCCGTTATAAGTGGAACGAGGGGCCCAACTCTGTGGGTGTTTCGAGCGAGGTGTCACTACCGCAGTTCAAGGTGCTCGGACATCGACAGCGAGCCATGGAGATCTCCCTTACAACAGGTACCAAGCACCTGCCAGTCACTTACATTTTTATTAACAAGAATTAGCTCCAAACATTACTTCATAATGTATCGAAACGATACCGTTTGCATGATTCTCGCTTGATTAAAAATTCTATATTTACAAAGACCCATTATTCATTTTAATTCACATATAAATATAATGATGTATTAATAAATACCTGATTCAGTTTTGTTTCAATTACTTAATAATGCTAAGTTTTATTACAGGAAATTACTCACGGCTGGCCTGCGAGATTCAATTTGTACGATCAATGGGCTACTATTTGATCCAGATTTACATTCCATCCGGGCTGATTGTCATAATATCGTGGGTCTCATTTTGGTTGAACCGAAACGCAACGCCGGCTAGAGTATCACTTGGAGTTACTACTGTGCTAACGATGACTACACTAATGTCCTCTACAAATGCTGCCCTGCCTAAGATCTCGTACGTCAAGTCAATTGATGTGTATTTGGGCACATGCTTCGTTATGGTCTTCGCGAGTCTTCTAGGTAACGATAGAATACTTGAAATAAATAACATAAGGAATATTAATTCGATCAAGAGCGGGCAATTTTTCTCATTTTATTTCTGGTTCTTTTTTGATTAGAACATACTTGCCTACACTATACGTTACTCGCAAAGCGTTAATTTTACCTAGATGTTTTAATGTTATTATAAATGTGCGTAATTAATTACATACCAATCAATATACCATTGTCTTGTCTGTTGTTGTATGATGCTGCTTTGCGGTAGATTTTTCGCTGCAAATTGTCCATTGTTTTACTTTATATTTCAGAATACGCTACGGTGGGCTACATGGCAAAACGGATTCAAATGAGGAAACAAAGATTTACTGCTGTCCAAAAAATGGCTGCTGAGAAGAAAGTAGACGGTCCGCCTGCTCCTGTTGAGCCCCTCCCACCGCCGCGAACTAGCACTCTGACTCGCCCGGCCCCTCCGAGTCGATCATCGGTTTGTGCCAGTTATAATAGAAACTAATATGTTAGAAATTTAGAAGGCTCTTAAGTGATTACTTTTGACCAAACCTAAAAAAAAACATAACTTACCATAATAACGATCCCATTTGCAAGGCCATATCTGAAAATAAGTTAAAACTTTTCAAAAATTTATGCAAGAGTAATTTTAGTTTTAATATCAAGATAACACAGGACGAAATAATTTCTTGTATAATTATTCATTGAATTCTGAAACCTTTGAAGTTCTATATTAGATAAATTAAGAGATGATATTTCACAACTAACAGTGATTTATTTCTATACAGTCCTACAATCCTCACACCCAGGAAGTTCGATTCAAGGTCCACGACCCAAAAGTTTACTCAAAGGGCGGCACTTTGGAAAACACGATCAATGGCTCGCGCGCGCCTCCACCACCGCCTCCGCCGCCGGTACCCCCGCAACCCGAGGAAGAAACACCCCCGCCACATCTTCTGCATGCGTCAAAGGTAAGTGTTATTTTTGTAAAAATATATTATGTGGCGAATGTTATTTGCAAAGCAAATGTGCGAAATCTAGCGATCGAGCATGCGATTTGATGCGCAACAATGCGATTTCTTGCGAGATAATACCTGCCCTGTCACAGGTATATTAATCGTTAGAGTCAAGTTGAAATAATTTTTCAGGGCATCAACAAACTTCTCGGCACCACCCCGTCGGATATCGACAAATACTCGCGCATCGTGTTCCCCGTCTGCTTCGTGTGCTTTAACCTCATGTATTGGATCATTTACCTCCACGTATCAGACGTCGTGGCTGACGACCTGGTACTGCTCGGCGAGGAAAACTAAAGTCATGTTATAAATCAACGATCTCAAATGTAACGATATAGGTAAACTTTATGGGTTCTCATCCGACGGACATTATCGTGTACAATGGTTAAGTGCTTTTTACAATATTTAATCTAGTAATCGCAATTCCTTAGCACTAAGATCCTTATGAGAATAGGATTATAAAGAAAAATAATAAAAAAATATATACTAAATGGCACTGACGATTTAGAAATTAAAAGTATGGAATAATATTTATGAGAATTATAGAGTAAGTCATTTATGAAAAAATTAGTAATACGAGATCTCGAATTTGCGTATAGACCCGCGATAGGGGGGTAATATTTAATATACATTCCTTCTCTTGATGTGAGGCCTGACCTGTATGGTTTATACAGGAGCGCGGCGGGCACGGGTAGCTATGATCTCTTTAATTATAAATGTATAGCCACAATGCGTAACTATTCTAAACGATATCATTCCCAGGCATTTTAAGTACCTTATTTAAAAAAGACTTTTAATATAGTGTAAATTGATACTTGTAGATAACTATACAATATTACTGTAGCGAACATACCTATTTGCATTTAGATACCTGAAAATATTTTACAACTTTGTATAAGTCTAGAAATGTTACGTCTTATCTATGCAATAGATACTGTTCTACAGTCACAAAAATGTTAACAAGTTAAATCTAGAAGGCTAGTTAAAATGTTAAAAATAGACGTATTATGTATATTATATATTAATAGCGTTCATTACCGAAAAAATACAAAATTTAGATGCAGAAAGTCCATGTAGATTATAGTGCCTATTCAGACATATAATATTCGTATACTTAAACTATGATAAAGGCACTACCTACTTCTCTCACTAATGTACCTAAATTATATCATACAAATTTAAATGAACAATCTTCATTTACGATTTATATTACTTTGTAATGGATCCTCAAAACAAGCGACGATTATTGAAAGAAGCGAATAAAATTGTCGACGGGGATAATCATGGTATAGTCCACCATTGTATAAACTATGTAAATAATATAATATTTATACGTATATCTAGAATATTCGAGCATAATTGCTCTAGTTTTATAAAACAATATATTTGGTTCAATTAAATAAGTATACATACACCCGTAAAATACACTTCAAGATTAAAAAAAATATATATTGCACGATACACCCTTTTCTACCTATGTACGTAGTGAATTTATGATTAATGGATATTGAGTACATACTAAAAATTATATGAATTTCGATTCTAAAATATGATTTTTATATAATTATTACTATATAACATGGAATCACAATGGTATTTAAATATTGAATAATTTTAAAAATATTGAGTTAAACTGAAAATGAATGTTAAAATATGAAAGAAATTTAAGTTACTCGTTTTATAAAATATACATTAAATGTAGCAGAACTATTTAGTGTTGTAGTGTGGAGTTAATGTGCTGTTGAGATGAACACTTCATATATCAGAGTTTAAGTTATATAGATAATCATAATATTTTATTGCATGAAAATGTATTCTTTAAAATTATTATTGTCATAACAAAGTTGAAAATCTAAAACCCGTCTACTTAAAAATAGAACTTTGAAAAGTATGAAACAAGAAAATATTATTATAGTGATGTTCAGAGGAGGGTGGGGTGTGGTTGTATGCTATGTTTAGTTATTGCTTTTCAACTTAAAAAAATGGAGGAAGCAGCGCTTCTATACTTATTTTAGTTCGCTGGTTTAATCCGAATCTCAACATACACGATACAGGTGAAATAATACATATATTGCTCCTGTTTTCCCGTGCAACTGTTTGGCGACCGGTCAGCCTGATGCACTTAGCTCTTCACCGACATTCAAAAAAGTGCCGTGACGTTCAAAAAATATTTATTCCGCAATTATTTAGCGCCGATATTCGACTTGTCACTGTCAGATTTTGCGAGTATTTACTGTCAGATTAAGTTCGAAAAGTCAAATTGTAAATTATGCATTTAATTTCTTTACTATTTCGGCTAATCCGATGTTATAGAATATTAATGATAGAATTCAGAAATACACATTTTTGGTAAGTAATTATAATATTTAAATTTTTCTGTTAAGACAGACCCTGTGGCTTGTGGTTCATATTGATAGAAAAAAAACGTTTATTATATTATTTATAACGAACAATAAATATGAGTAATAAAAAGTATCTAAATAATATTAATTGATTGGCACCTTGAACGGTCTTGGTCTTTACTAATTTGATGTACTGACTAAACTTAAATCTTCATATATATTTCTACTTATTTCGTAATAACGTATCTAACGGTCAAAGATGTATGAAATGCAGGTCACATTATTGGGTAAATTTATAATTTATTCTGAATTTGCTCAATATTTGTAAAAAGGTGATGTATAGAATAATGATAAGAAATGCAGCTAACTAAACCGTTTAGACATTGTCCGAAATCTGGACATATATTCTGTTCATGTTGTAATAATCTTTACTTATTATTAATAAAATGTCATTAATGCATATCTGTTATTTATGTTAGTGTCACGCATCAATACAGAACGATATAACGTTATAAATATTTTTTATAGGCATAGTGGATAATCTCTAAATGGTTTAATGGGGAATGTATTTGTATGTGTCAATAACATAAATGAATATAACATCTTGTATTCACTCAAACTTCCTATTCGAAACTTCCCTAAACGACTGCTGCTTTAGAAATAAATAGTTTATATAATGTTTCCTAAATTATATGTAACTGTAGCAATACTATGTAATACAAATCAGAAAGTATAAATTTGTTAATTAACTTGTTACGTTTGTATAAAGATTAATAATTAAAACGATTATTGATAAAGTGGAGGTAGCGAAGAGCAGGAAATATAATAAAGATAATATTATTGTAATACTAACTGAAAGTGAAAGAACTAAAGATAAATGTAAATTATGAAAGGGAATTTATGAGGTAAGGTAAATGAAGTAATATACTGCACATAGATAGTAAGGAAGTAGCGTAGCTCAGCGTAAGGGGGCATAGGCGAGTCGCGTGTCTTAAAATTCTCTGAAAAAGCAAATGCGCGGTTTTGAAGGTGATATGTTATGTCCCCAAGAACTGAACACAGCCGTTCAAGCTGTTCCTGAGAAAAAAAACGAGCCTCGCCTATAAACCTCTCATGCGAAACCAAATTCTAAATCACATTTAAAAATTAGTATAATTAAAACGAAATTATATTGCTAATAAATCAATATAGAGAATATTAAATATTATAAAATAACTTTAGGTATGGAATGAAACTAAACAAATTGTTATATCACATTCTCAATTTTAGATTGGTTCGTAACACCCATGAAGAAAGTATAGTGACACGCACTAATAAAATAATAGGAAGTGATGTAATGAAACTACATATAATACAAATTGAATTGACAATTGTTTTGATATTTTAGAGATACGGCCCAATAGTAGATACGTTGTATAGAAAGTATTGTAAATCTTTATAACGGAAATAGAAGCAATAATATTTAAGAAATAGTAAGGCTACTTACACAACAAACGCGTACGGCAACTAGAGATGAGCAAATATATTATATCAAAATATATTAACAGAAAACAAATATACACTATTCCTATGAGAATCACAGGTATACTAGTAAATGAAAATCATCGAGATTTACATTCATGAAGCATTTATTTGAGTATCATAATATAAGTGTAAATCTGAATAGTGTATGGCAATAAATTGTCATAAATTGCTCGTTTTAGTTGCTGATTGCTTATGGTGTGCAAGTTGCCTAAAACAAACTGCGTTTGCGTTGCAACCGTCGCCTGCGCTGAAGCGCTGTTTTCATCGACCGTTCTATTAATTATTCTAAAGATTGTATAAGGAAGTCATTTTACATATATTGATTCATCGAAGTTTTAGATCTGCAAAAAGCACATTGGTAAAATGTTACCGTGTTTACTCGTTTAGTTTTTAATTGTAAATGTTCCGTTTGTAAATTTTTGTGATCGTAGAAACACCAAGTGGTAAGCATTATAGCGTACGATTAGTTAGAGCAGCTATATTCAATGTTATTAATTATATTCCTTTAATGTTATTAATTATTTTATTTTATATTTAAAGAGCATCGTGCCAAATTCATGGTTGTACAAATTTTATATTGAGTTAGAATTAACAGTTGTGTAATTTTGTACAACAATTATCTACTTGTATGATTTGATGTGGATTGTAAAGTTTCACAACACCTTTTAAATTGAAATATTTATTGAAGAAGTAAATTAGGTATATGACCTACTGTTTTTATTCAATATGTTAAATGTTAAAATGTCAGAAATTATACAAGCTATGGAATACTGGATTTGTTATACTTACTGTTATAGGTCGGAATATGGACGTTAAACTAATTCAATATTTAAAGCAATACGATAGGTGATGATAGAGGAACGTAAGTAATTTAGGAATTTTATTTGCAAATAATTATAAAGTTTATCTATTATGTTAAAAACATTTGTTGTAGTTATTGAGTTAAAGGACAGCAAAGTAGATGCCGAACTTACAAAAAAGACAAAAACATGAAATCAAAATATTTTTATATATTTCGATAGGAATATCGGCACTATAGATTTTCACTATGTGTAGTTATAATAAAGATCAGTATAATTAAATCGATATTCGGTGTTTGTTTCAGTATTTGTGTCAATATAAAATTTTGATGTGATTTTGTTTAAAATGTACTTATTAATAAAACATCAAAATATATTTATTTGTAGCATTTAGCCTGCATATAAATGCTACAAATAAATATATTATAATGTTCTTTAATGAATTTGTAATTGATTTTATGTAATTGTATCCACATATAATAGGTACAACTGGAGTTCAGATATGACAGAATCAGTAGAAGTACAATAAAATATCGTAATATAAACATGCATATTACCTAAGTTTCTTTGTACATTGGGACTTATACAATTATTAATGGTCTGCAATAGGTTTCATTTTAAAAAGTAAACGTGGTCGTGGTCATTTTCTATATCACTTAAAATATATCTAGACACAAATATATGTAACCACTGAGCCGATGGAATTTGTAATCCACTGAACTTTTAACGTTTTTAATTGTCTTGCCACTAACTAACAACTAAGAATGTTTGGTAAATATAATACTATTGTGTTGCCTGAGTGCATTGGCTCGGAGAAAAAACAAATGCGAATTGACCGATCAAGTATCGGATTTTTACAGCTGCTATAAAAACGTTTAGACTAAAAATATTACGAGTATTACGGTTGAGTTGTTGTTTTAGCAAAATACCAAAAATAAGTACCTATTGCCATCGTGTGTGATAAAAATATACAAAATACTTATTCACTGAAAACTGAAAATGATACGGACTAAAATAGAAACATATATTATGGCTCATGATTGAGCTTACGTGTAATTATATATAAATGTTGTGTAGTTCATGATTTTTGTAGATAATGAAGATGTTAATATAACAGTACTGAGACATTATGTCGTCTTCAGTTATTTTGCAAAATTAAGTAAAACCCATATCCATTTAATTTCAATGTATGTATCGTTACTGGATGTATTTTATCGCTTCAAAGAAGCACACGGCTTACGTAGGGTCTCGGAGACCCCTCCGCATACGTGTGACACGCATGTTATGAGAAGTATTGGGAAAAGGACGGGAAAGCCCTTAGTCAATGTTAAAAAATAGACAAGTATTCGATGGGTATACTAATGTACCGTTGAAATCAATCACATAATCGAATAATGTTTTATTTATATATTCAGAGTCACATAGAAATAATTCTTAGGTTACCGATCAATTCTCGATCGTTCATTTCATTCGACCACTTCGACCTACTTCTGTCAAAGATAATTTTATTAATGACGTTCACAAAGAAATTTCGAACCTGTACAAATTTGAATTACCGTGCACGATGATCATTCTGTTTTGATAAATGATTATATCATATCACATATCAATTGATTTGTACAGAAACAATATATGTATGCTCAGATTGATGATTTCTCTATAATCAGCAGCATAGATAGCAATTGGTAGTACGGTCGTAAAGTGAACGTTCAGCGCATTAGATTTCGTATGGAAAACATTAATCATGGATAGGATACCGGGTCGCTTTATAGGCGTCACCTTGCAGGGGTTTTAAGGAAAATTGTCAATTTACGCACATCTCGTGCGCGCGCACCCTGCAGGACGCTAGGCACCCCTCTGTGTGAAAATGTTGATATTGTTCCAAATTGCCCGCTTACCATTTACGGCTAATGGTGATTACTTTTGGTGGAAAAGAAAATCTCGAATATTGTCGTAGGCAACAATGACAATTCTCAACTGGGTCAAAATACTGAATCTACCTATTTAAGTGGTTGAGGTTCGTTTTAATTTTTGAAAAAAAAAAGAGATTTAATTTGTAAACTATACACAATCTATTCGTAAACCACAAGAGCCTGACGAATTTGTCGTGTCTGGGCATAAAAAAGAAATTATGGACTTGTAATGACACTTTCCGCTCTTTGTCCTTACAATCAGTGCTTCCAGATCGTGATGATGAAG
>DWTU01000505.1:0-16940 GCA_018251515.1 Cecropterus confusis
GATAGTTGCTTCATATATAAGTGCGCCGAGTACACTGGTTCTACCACCTATAAAATCACTGTGTCTTTTATTTTAACATGTATCAAAACATCTAATTTTATTTTCATTTCTAAAATTTTTAAACATGATTCACCCATGTAGACGCGCTACCTCATAAAAGACAAGCTCAATCAAATTAAAATAAATTATTATTAGCACCACCCGCTTTGGTCACGTTTATCACGGTAATCCCATGTGTTAATCCAGCTCATAAACTATCCGTGTGCCAAATTTCAGCGAAATTCGACCTGTTGTTTTTGCGTGAAAGAGTATCTGTTACATCTATACATATAAATAAAATAGGAGTGTCTGTTTGTAATATCAACATAGCAGCTTTTTATCCAATTCATATGGAAGTATATACGATACTGATAACAAAACATCAATAACTAAATTTTTCTGTCTGTCTGTCTAATTTTTCTGGTAATCTCTGAAACCGTTGGACCGATTTTGACGGGACTTTCACTGTTGGATAGCTGATGTCATAAGGCGTAACTAAGGCTACTTCTATTATATAAAATGTTATTAGGGTTCCGCACAAAAAATTAAAACCCAAGAAACCGCGCGCGCTCTACACGCGTCAGTTGCTATCAGTCCTCTTGAACAATGCTATAATGTTAAAATTGTGTGAAGTCTAAAAATTTCGGCGATATGTACCTATGTCAATTTACATTTTCAAAACGCGGGTATAACCGCGGGACTAAGCTATTGATACAGAAAATTTGCAATATACGCTAATAAGATATTTTCTATTTTCGGTGTATAAGTTTCCCATACTAACAGTTCGCTTTTATGATATTAGTTAGATTTAACGTTACTAAAATATATTACTTTGCAAATTTCACAGATAATAATTATATGGTTTGGGCAAGTACAATTTCAGTTATTAATTTAATTTTACAATTGTGATTTCAACCTTACTTTTAATAATTAAAATTGAAAAAGTGTTAATACAAACTTCAATTTACAGTTAATTTAACCAAATGCACACGTAGATCAATTTGTACATTGTTTATTAAAATCACATGAAAAACCAAAACCTAAACCTAAAATCATGGCGACATGAGCCGAGCCGACCTTGTTTGTACATTAACGTTTTTGTTGGACTTTTCCTTATTATCCGACATGAGGCAACGCCGTGCAATAACCGAGGGGTTATAAAAATATTTGACGAAATAATTTCCATGTTTATTTTTCGAGGCTCAGCTACAGATGGGTAAGGTTGTATGTGTGCGTGGCTAATTTGGTTCACCTGTTCTGTTACAACAATGTGTACTGTCTGACTTTTTTTTGTCCGAAGAACGATATGACAACCGATCGTGCAGTATTCAGTGGACTCAGGTGGACCTGATGGTAATTGATCAGTACAGCCCATGAAAATCTGTACGCAATTTTATACAGAACAGAGAACAGAACAGAGGTCATATCTGAAGTCAATCACAGATGCGTTTCTACTCCCAAATCGTAAGATGGTCGCTTATATGAAAGTAAGCTGGCGTCCACATCCTCCCTACGCTAGAAATAAATGTGGTGGTAGTACCTCCCCGGTCGAACCAAAATTATTTTACGACCATACAAATTGCAATACTCACCTTGACTTTTTTAACAGTGGAAATGTTAGTGCAGTTGTAATTAAGCATAGAATTATATCTATACATTTGTTATTAAGAAGCTTGATTAATTTGGAAGAATTAAAATTATTTCTTTATAATTTCAATTCATAAAAAACTTTTTACATTCCATTACCTGAAGAACAAACAGTTGTTTAAAATTGTGAAAATATGTCATAAATATTAGATAAAATTGTGAATTATGGCAAAATGAGTACCTAATAAAAATATGTGTGATATTCACACAAACGCTCAAAATTTTATAAAATTTACTTAAAGTAAAACGTTTTGGTAGCTTGAAAATTAAAAAATAACAAGTAAAATGTTCCATCGTTACCCAAATTAGATATTCCGTAGCTGCCTCGCAATCAGGCGGCGATCAATTTTCGTTAGTGCTAAGTACTTAATGCATCAAAAATGTGAGGAACTTGGCACATTAATCAAAAAACTCATGCTTCAACCTGTTAGGGGAGATTTATCTCGGGAATATTTACTGGTGATTACTAGAATTTATTATTGAATTAAATCAGATCAATACAATTAATTATTGTGTGTTACATTTTTATAAAGTGCAGTTTTAATATTTATGAATTTGGAATAACATTTCATTTTATAGATTTATTTGTTAAAATTATAATTACTGAATTATTGGAGATGATTTTGAATGGCGTAGAAATATTTATTTAAATAAAATAGTGATTTTTTTTTAAATCATTAAATGTTTTAAATTTAAATAATATATTAGCAGTTAATGTATTAATTAATGCTGTAATGAGGCACATCAATTAAGTCTTTAGGAGTAGTAATGAACTCTTTATCATCTGAAGATCACCGGTTTAATATACAACACATATTTCGTGTATGCCGTGTCAAATAAATGAAATTAATTTATTTAATTCATTAATTTATACTCATTCATATTATTATCATTTTAGTCTTCATTAGGTTCTTAAGTAATCCTTACTGATTTCAATAACCACGCCAAATTTTCCAAATCTTCCACTCCTCACGGAAATACTAAAGCAATATTTGCACACTTATGTAATTCAATAACAGGAAATTCACAATTTAATCTCTGTAATTCAATATCATAATAGATTTGCAACAGTGGCGAGCTCAAAGTCGTTTAGCTAATTGCCTATCACTCCGGCACCTCGGACTTGAGTATTATATCGTCTTTAATGTACGTCCAGGGTACTAAGATATTTATAATTGTTATTATTTATCGATTAAAATGGAAGTATTGATTAAAAAATTGTTAGATTTATATTTAGTTATACCCAAGAAAACGGTCTCTCTTCATCATCCCGCAAGAATCATCTTTTTAAATTGTATCATTTTAACTTCACGGAAAGAGTATGCTGAAAAATATAAGATTTTAAGTCGAGCAACAACGTTGTTGGGAAGTCGGGAAGTCTAAACCAACATATTTATATTTTCTTTTTTGTTATATTTTTTGTTTACTCCATAACTGAACAACCTGTAATGTCGTTTCTAGGTACAATAAAGTGACGATAGATCTTTACCTTGCATTCTATCGACGAGCAGGTTATATGTAAGAGGCCTCATACTAGAATCACGCTAACAGTTATATTAGGGTAATTATCGAATAACTAATGCTATACTAGTGCTGAAAAAATATTTAACATAGCATTGTAACACTATAAAATTGAATCTATATAAAATTAATGTGTAATAAAGATAAATTTATGTTTAACTTACCTATAAAACTTAAAAAAAACTGATTACCTTTTTTATTTAGACTGATTGGTCTTAATGAATATATTGATCCTAGAGGGTTGGGTCCCAGACTTTTTACTCACAGACGCCTTTTAAAAATTTGCTGGTTCCGGTGGATCTCCTGCTACATTTATACCATAATATATTCAACACAATTGGACGACAAAAAATTTCAGGATAGCAGAAAACCTTTCGTGGACCCCGTAGAACCCTGCTTACGAATTGTGAACCCCCATATTTTTGAAGTGAAACTTCTTTATCGACGTATGAGAGAAATTTTGCGTCACATTTTTGTGTAACACGTCAAATTTTATTGTTATGCACCATATTTATCTATATAAAAACTGCACTGCTGCTTAAGTATTTATTTTTGTCATTTCGCTGGGGTTTGATATCCCGACCCCAAGAATGATAGGCAAGTTCAGACGGTGAGTGTATCTGTACGCCACGGTGGTATTTAATGTTCCTTACGAAATTTGCTGCTAGGTTTAACACAACACTCTCAAGTGTGTAGGTTTCCTCACGATATTTTCCCTATCGTGAAGCAGTGATTATTTAGTTCTATAAAAATACGCATATAATTTAAGAAAAATCAGTGGTGTCTGGAATTCAAAGCTCGTACCCTCGATAGAGAGGCCGAGTGCCAACTATTAGGCTATCATGGTCTAGACATATTTTAATATTTTTTGTTAATTGTTATTCAGTTTCACTTCAACCGTGTGTGAATTGCACACACAAACTTTTTTCACGCTAATGTAGACCCTCGTCGTGTCTCCCGTGAACCCCTGGAAGTCCACCTAGACCACATTGGGAGCAGTCGTTTTGCGCTACAAGCGTTGAGCGTAAAAACTGTTGCCGAATTTGAAAATAATCGCTTAACGCTGACACTTGCAACACCAAGCAAATGTTTCGTGGCCGCTTAGGGATACATTTTGCTATACATGTAATATTAGAAAAAAATTAAATACATGTCATTATCATTTATCATTATAGTTGCAAGTCATACACAATCAGTGGCGTGAGAGGGGGGGGGGAGCAGAGGGGAAATTTAACTTCGGCCCTGGGTGGCAGAAACTCACGCTATGCCACTGTACAAACTGATTAGTATTAAAGTAATTTAGAAATTATTAATTCAATAATTACCTAAGTAAATCAACCAGCACGCGAGTAAACGTCCTTTCACGAACTAAATTGACTATACCTCGGGTGTCTCGATAAATTTTCGTTAGTGTAATACTTTATGCACCAAAGTGTGCAAGAACTTGGCGCATAAATCACTAGGCGGCGCTTACATCGCTGCACCGATTTGCGTCATTACAACCTTCTATTTTGGTATATTTTTTTAATATCAGCTGTTATTTTCTTATAGTTTTCTGTTTTATATATGTATGAATATATTTCTGTATATATTTATTTGTCTTTAATTCTATTTTGTGCACGCTAGACTTGCTTTTCATATACCCTTTCCGATCTGCTTCTGAGGCTGTTGAAATAAATCGTACTTTGAAATTAACTGCACTTTGTACTATATATTTCTTAATGTGTGATTATTATGTTACTGTGTATTAAACCATAAATAATTCAATAAATAAATAAAATTGTGAGTAAAATATTTAAAAGTCGGTAAAAGTTATTTATGGCTTTTGAGAAATCTATTTGTAAACGATTGAACGCCTTGGTTACGTTACATCGAACACAGAAGTGCTGATGCGGTGCGTCTCTTGAGAACTAATATTATCCCAAATATTATTCAGCCAGTATCCACAAAACGACCTTCAAAGGGTTGACGGGATGGATCAGCAATGCTAAGGAGAAAATACAGGTAAGAGGTTGAAATCACTATTCAATATTCAACTTTTAAATCAAACACCAAATTTCAAGACAGTTTAAAAACAATATACTATTAAAATCAAACAATATAAATAAAAATCTTTATAAACGGCGTGTAAAATATCAAACCTAAACAAATGCTTGCTCGTAGATTATAGGTTTTTTATCTTCAGTGTAGTATGACCCATAAAACCAATGTGTGACAACAATAGAGTCTCAAGTGACCCTTGATTGATGGGGCGTCCCATCCTTCGAGATCTTTTACGTGACACGATCACGATTCTTATATGCGGGACTTCTGTTATACGTATTACAACGTCAATTATGGTTTTTCTCCATTTAACTTATCTGAAAGATTTAACGAGGTTTTGAAAGTAAGCGGGCCGTCATAGGCGTCTGTGCCTTATAGTAAAGAAGGTCCAGATATAGTCCAGGTCCAGATATAGTCCAGGTCAAGGTGTCATAGTTGTGTTGATGCGTTCTAACATAATATCCTACATATAAGTACTACAAAATTAGTATTATAAAGATTTTTTATAGTATGGAAATAGCAAACGAGCATGTAACCCACCTGATGGTAAGTGGCTACTGCCATCCATGGACATCAGTAATCAATCCCAGGTAAAATCAAAGTCTCACCTAAGGTTAGTCACAGATGCGTTGCTACCCCTGAGGACTAAGGTGGTACACCTCGGAAAAGTATGTCTCCCTTATCGCACACTTCAGATCAAAACATAACAGCGCATAACACTGCTGTTATTAGGCAGAAATAGGTGTGGCTGTAATGCTTCCGGAGTCGAACCACAAAGAGTTCTACAACTTTTAAAAAGTACATTTTTGGCAAACGAGCATGCAGTCCACCAGTCGCAAGTGGTGACTGCTACCCATGGATATCTGTAAGCAACCCCTTATAGAACAGGGATTCTATCTAAAGGCGACCACAGATGCGTTACCACTCCCAAAGACTAAGATGGTCGCTTCATATATAATTGAACCGGTCCCACACCGAAATGCAAGAACTGAGTTACGCTACAAATAGGTGTGGCAATGGTACTTCCCCGGTCGAACTACACTGGTTCTACTATCTGTTAAATATACTACTTAATTTCTGGTAATATCTTAATGACTGTTTGATAAGAAAATATGGATATGAGATACACTTTTAAAAGATTATACATCAGTCCATCAACCGTTACAAGTCCATGTGCTGGACAAAGGCCAAATTGGAAATTGCCGAACTTTGCTGTCAGTGTTTGTAGCCGTATTAGAAGAATTCTTAGAAGGTGGTAAGAGAATAGTGTACAGTAGTAAAAGAACGGTGATAATAATATAGTGTTCGGTGTGGTGAGTATCTCAAAGATTTTTTAAACTATAAATTGTTTTACTGGTCACGGCTAGTAACATAACGTAACATAAACGCTTTCCACACTCATAGCCCCATACTAGGATTTTCTCCTGTGTCGTGGGTGCCATGAACACACAAAGACGAATACACAAACACCCAGACCCAGAACAGAAATCTAAACTAATTATTTAGATGTCTGTCTGGCCGGGGATCGAACCCGGGACTCACTGCGTGTCAGACCGGTATGGTGACCGCTCCACCACGTTGGTCGTCAAATACGTACATTTATAAGATCATATTGTATGTACGGAAATATAGTTATCACTCTTTGCTACAAAAAAAGTTTTTAAGCTAAAAATAAGAATAAACTGGCAGTGCCTAAATATATGTAGGTTATGTAAGCTTGCTACATCCTTCAGACACTCGGTACTACAATAAAATACTAGACCATGTCACGATTTCATAAAAGAAAACGGCGTACAAAAATAAGTGATTATATGATCGAAATTGTGGTCTAATGTATGTATTTTTCATAACGGCGCTATTTGGAGCCGAAAATTGCATCGATGCAAGTGCAGGTACAGCCATTTATTTTTTTATAAAACAAAACTGTAAAAGAAAGCAAAATAAGAATAACAGTGAAAATGTTTAAAAACTTTTAAACATTTTCACTGTTTTTCTTATTTTTATAATGTGGAAGTAACAAACGACCGATGGACTACAATCTATCTAATAGCGAGTGACCACTGCCGCCCAGGGATCTCTATAACCAACCCCAAGTAAATCAGAGTTCTAACTGAGGTTAGCCACAGATGCGTTGCTCTTCCTGAGGACTAACTTGGAACGCCTCAGATGAGTCCAGACCCGAACACAGCAGCACACTACAATTATTAGGCAGGAATAGGACTTGTACAATTTGTAAAAACATACTAAACTGAAGCAATGTCAAGTTTTTAAAACTGACATTTGAGCTACAGGTTATTCGCACGACACTAAAACATTTAAACTATGAGACGAAATCGAAGCACGATGTGCGAGTACCTACCTACACGACATATCGTCAGCTGTAACTGCAACTCCAAGCACCATTATATTCGTTTACCGGTCGCGTCAATCGCAAGCACGATATTAAATCCGGCTTGATTGATAGTATGCCATATACTAGCACAGAGGATGCAAGGAATTCTTGGCAAGGAAAAAACATTTTTAAGGAGGTAGAGAGTTTTCTTGTAAACTTTTTATGATAAACTTTTTAGTCGAAAAATATGTGCTATGTCGCTTATTTATTTTCATATAAGTGGTATGCAGTATGCAGTCCACCTGATGGTAAGTGGCCACAGTCGTTCATAGACACCCGTTACCAAACTCATACAGGGGTTTTTTATGAAGTTAATTATAGATGCTTTGCATCCTGAGGACTAAGACAATCGTCTCATATGTTTTACTGGACCAAGCGAACTAGACGAACTGGCAGAATGCGGTATCCCTCCCCGGTCCCGCCTCAGGACCCGCTCTCGTCCTAGTACCGTCGCGGCTAAACTCTCGAAGAACTATGTATTGGCGAAGATTTTCAATGAATTAATATTGATACGTATTGCACTTCTGTTTTACTGGTAACAATGTTTATATATTTAATGTTAGTAAAAAAATTGATTTAGGTACTCTTTTCTTCTTATTTGTTTCAGTTATATCGTTTAACAGTCTACTGGGGGTAGCGCCTTATAGATTATTTCAAAATTTTCAGTGCAATGGTACATGCATATTGCCTCAGTAAAAATCAACGAATAACGCATTTCACAATTTGTGATAAAATAAGCAAAGATTATTGTTTTATACTCATTCGTTTTTATTAAAATAATAACCAAAATAAGTAAAAAAATGCGTTGTTTAAGTATAAATTATTAACACAGAAATTTATTAAAATTTACATTTCATTGATATAAATCTCACAAAAAAATATTATTGCTATTTTTTTGTCACGTGACGTCACGTTTGATATTCATCTAGTTGGCTTGGTTGGCTTGAAAGTGAAACGGCAACTACACAATTCCACTAAAATGCAAAGCCTGCTGCATGCTAGAAACAGGTTTGGCGATGGTACCTCTTCCGTTGAACCATTCTATATATTCTACAGCAGCGGACTAAAATCCTGCTTTATCCTGGTTTAAAAGGTAAACTAACGTTTCAATGAGATGATTTCGTCAGAGGATAGCAAAGCCTGCCTGCCTGTTATTTGAACCTTGGAACTTCAGTGTAAACCGGTTTTTCACGACTAAACTTCCATTTTATAAAGTTTGGAGTTAATTTACTAAACTCAACATCTATCCTCGCCAAGTCAATAAGTAGTTCCTCCAGTTAGGAATAACAACACAATCAATGTAACACAGTTTCCTTGTATCCATTAAGCACTTAGACGCACGTCCTTCATTAA
Organism: Cecropterus confusis; assembly: GCA_018251515.1. NCBI lineage: Eukaryota > Metazoa > Arthropoda > Insecta > Lepidoptera > Hesperiidae > Cecropterus > Cecropterus confusis. Next base: position 8,996 of record DWTU01000505.1, read on the forward strand.
CAGCTGTTCGTGAGATTCCAACTGCTCTAAAAGTTACCAAGTTAGACAACTTCTTAATATGCAGTAGTCATTAGTGGCTTTGCGCTAATGATGGATTGTATCTAAAATCTGATAGATCCTTGTTGTGGTTTGTATTGGTTTCATAGTGAGATATTTAGCAAAGGTACACTCTTTGTGATTCGACTCCGGAAGCATCACCGCCACACCTATTTCTGCCTAATTACAGCAGTGTTATCCATTACTGTGTTCTGGTCTGAAAGGTTCGGTAAGGTAGTTATATTTATACGAACTATTCCAACTTAGTCCTCAGGGGTAGCAGCGCGGCTACCGTATAGTACATTTGTGGCTAACCTCAGGTTGGACTCTGATTTTATCTGGGCTTGATTACAGATATTTCTGTATTATAAAAAAAATATAAAAAAGTGTGACACATTTTTAATAATGAACGATATTTTTTAATATATAACGATTAAGAGTCTTCCTTCATGAGTCTTCTGACATAAAAAATGATACAAATCACAGTTTAAAATACCATTACCAACCGTTTAAGCTAAATAAACAATAAATAGAGCATCATTTGAAACAGGGCAATTTCCATACCCTCGCTTGTTACTCAAACACTCATAAACTGAGATTATTTGCGAGCCCTTCATAGCTCCGCCCTTTGTCTAGTCGGACGGACGAGCAGACATTTGCATATTAATGGCCATCAGCATGTCTAAATTCATGTTGATCTTTATGGAAATGATTAGGGGCGGAATTTATTCATACACGACCTCTTGTTAGAAGGGTTTAGATATTCGCTTAAATTGATGTCACTTTGTATGGGTTTTGGATGCCTATAAATTAGGTCTATGTTTGTTACACGTTTGTTCGTTCATGCATAAGTTTACGCTGGTTTCTCTTAAGAAGTTGCAAGCTAAATTGTACCTGAATTCAAGGAATATATCACTAGCTCTCAGTATTATGTTGCGCCTATAAATATTTAGCTATATATAGCCTTATAGCCTATTATAGCCTATAATCTACAGTAAAAAGCTAGCATTTATAGCCAGCCAGTTTTAATGACAATAATTGGACAGTAAATCATCAATTTCTCACTAATTATCATCAATAAAAAAAATATATTTTAAAAGCCGTTTTAAAATCATTGCTTAAAACTGAAAGTAATACATAATGTAACGAAACTAGCTTCTTCACGTCTGAAACTGTTAATACATCTTACCTAACTTTCGTATAAAGTCTATGATTAATCGTTTCATGGACGTTGAGTGGAAAAATAAACAGAGCTTCATACGAACATAATCAAAGGATCCATTTTTCGGCTTTTCGGAAACGGGAAAGTTAAATTGGCGGCTGAGCCCTCCAACTTTGGCAAATTTAATAGACTATAAAATCAGGTGGGTTAAGATGGGGTTAGCAGAATTTATTTTGATTTTGTGTAGCAAAATTCTGTATAAATTTGATCACTTAATATTATAACACGGACGGAAAGGGCAACAAGAAATTAATATGAGAACAAAAGCCCCGATTGCTGATACGCTAGTAAGTGGACCATTACAAAAATGGTTTGTGTTACTATGATGTGACAAACCCCTAAAAAGTGTTATATACATAAATTATTATAAAAACAAAATTACTGCCTGCAAATTTCAGTTTAAGCAGTTGGGCTTTTTGGTCTCATAATATGTTTATAGGTACTACTACGGTCACTATGATATGAATATTAAAATTCATGCGCGTTGCATATCTGTTTGCTGCAGAAAATTCTAAAAACTACAAATTCAGATCAAATAACCACAAGTACACGTTTATCTTGTGTAATACAAAATGAACTTGGAGATTGATGAAAACGAGCGTCTAACAAGTTTGCGTTTGGCAGATCGCTTAGCTTTGTTCTCTAAATTAGTGATGTTTTTAATTACACTGAAGTTATAAACGAGCATGAGGCCACACACGTACACACTTAATAAAATAAAAAAGTGCGTGCCTACAAAGTACACATGTCAGAAATGAAACTTCTATGGCAATCTAATTTTCAAATCTCGTTTATATTTATAATAATCTAAAGCTTTAAATTTACGAGACTTACAGGATGGGAATATATAAAAAATTTTATTGTGCTTTATAGGTTTATTCTCGCCGTACGTACCTTTTAGATGATATAGAATTGTATAATGCAAGAAAATTATGGGTTTAACTAAAAAAAGTTTATTTCTCTTCTTCGCTTCTTTTCAGTGTATTGAAATAAAAGCGTTTTCAGTGTAATGAAGACATGATGAGAAAATAAATTAATATAAATAGTTTTAGATATAGTTTAGTTGAACTAAAACATGTATTGCGCCATTTTATGACGGGGGCAATCTTGGATTTTATTTTTTTTCATGGTGTCTAGTATTCAACAAATTAAGCCTTCATTTGATGCCCATATAGGATGGGTTGTACGAAAATATGTAATCTTCATTTTTTTATGTCAGCCATTTTGGATTTACTTTTTTTTCATACTGTATTGTATTCTACATGCAATATTCATTTGACCTTCATCATTCATTCATGCCTTTTCATTAGACCCAAATTCATATTCACCCATATTGGTATACGTTTACCACCAATCGTAAACGTAAACGTGAACTCTCGAACTTACTCGTTACTTACATAAGGCAACAAATATTTCACGGTTTTAGGAAAACCAATCCGTAAGAGAGTGAATGAAAGGTTGCAAGATTGTTTCGAAGTCTGCCAATTTCAATCTAAGCAGAATGAAACTTAGCATTTAGTAAAATGGAAAAACTTTATCACCTTAATTAGATAAACAACCTCTAAGAGAGTTAAATGGGGGATGAAAGCTCACAAAAATTTGTGTTTTGCGAGGTGGTTGAAAGTTTGTTTTTAAGTCGTTTGTGTTGAAATTTCGTTGCAAGGCAGAATGAAGCAGTTTTTCTGGTTTGATATAACAGAAGTCCGTGATGCAAGCTAAATGAAACTTAGTCAAAATAATGAAATAAGGAATTAAATTAAACTTCAAAAATCCGGATGTTGACGCAATCACTGTAAATTTATTTTAAGCCTGGTTTTGGTCAAATGCAATGAAATATTCATCGTTTTCCTGGACAACCAATCCTTAACAGATTAAATGAGGCATAAAAGTTGTTTTTAAAATTAGACATCTTATAATTAATGCGGTGCTATTCTGATATGTCGTCAAAATTTACTGTCACACTGCTAGGCACGGGTCTTATTTCAGAAAAAGTTTTAGACCGTTGTTCTGCGCGTTGGCCAAGTGCGAAATGGTAGACATTACACACATTTGAGATCGATGTTTTCGTTCCCCATAAAGAAGTGATAATCAATTTCTATTACACATCATCTTAGAAAAATCAGTGGTACGTATCTAGGATACGAACCTCGAATCTCCTAATTGAGAGGGCGAGTTTCGATCTTTACGCTATCACTGCTCATGCTATACGTCCTGATATGAACATTTCTTACGGGCGAGACAAGGACTAAGAAACGATTTTAACGAACTTGACGAGTTAAAAATTAGATTTCAAGGTCTATGTCGCAGATGGAAGCTGCGGTCAACGTGTTTTCATAGGCGTCGAGAATGTGCACGTGTTGTTCCCGTGCGTAACTCTAAAAAATAATTCACACGGGAACTCCAACTCCATCTCAGAGTGACCTAAAACCCAACGCCAGTAAGGCCGCGGTAGAAGCATTCCCATGGTATCCACACTTAGCATACAGAGAAAGGTAGGAGTCCGGGATAACTCTCTGTCACTCCCGTGACATAAGGGTATCCATGGCGCATATATGCGTAATTTACATTTATCAAGGAGTTTTAATTCTGTATTGAAATTCGACAGCTTCGAAGAGTTGTAAAAAACTTCCTATAGGCAGCAACGCCTTTCTGTGTAGATCTAATTGCGGCCACTAACACTCATGCTATGCGCGGTGACTAATGACAATACGTCATTAGGAGAGGTCTCTGTATCCAGCGGCCTGTCCCAGCAGTGGATATCAAAAGTCTCCTGGATGGATGGATTATATTATAGTCTTCGCGAACGAAGTCGCGGGTACTGCTAGTAGACTAATATATTCAATTTGAATTTATTTAAAAAATAAATCTTATTTGATACAATTAGCCATACCTACAAAAAAGTTTTCTAAAGAAATTAAATAAATATACAAATAAAATAAATATATCTACAAATAATGTACTTCTCAAAATCCATCTTCTAGTATGATAATTTTGCATATTGTAGTACTTATAAAAATTGGATTATAATTTATTTAATAATCTATTCTGTTCTATTTCAAAATAACCGCCATCCCTACTTCTTGAAGCTTGTAGAGCCCAGGACAATGGTTCCAGAACCACAAAACACTTGAAGATAGGACATTGTGTCGTTCCACATTGTCTTCGTGACCCGTTCACCTTGTTAAAAGGAATTTAAGCCAAGGAGCACATTTCAATGACATGGAAGTTCGGACCTACTTGTTTTGCTACCTTCGTATTTTATCTTTTTTTGTTACATCTGTATTTACCCCACTGTGTGACAAGGAGGATAACGTTTTTCGAGCCTATGATTGTATGTATGTGTGTGTATGTCCGTTTCGTTAGCATGCACTACAGCTCAAAACGGATTTGACGGCTTGACATATAACTTGATGACTGTAATATGACATATTAGAATCGTTTCAGTTTGCAGAGTGATATACCCTACAAAGTTTAAAAAAATGGCGCCTGCAAATAGAGGAGGAATAAGGGGAAGAGGGACGAAAATTAAAATCAAAGCTAGTGAATAGACCATTCTAAAAATGTAACTTATTATAATACTTTTACTTGAATATTTTGACGAAAATTCATATAAAGCGTTAATTTTAATATCATATCATTATGAACAAAAAATGTTTTAAGCAGTCGGGTTTTTTGTTTTAATATTTTTAATATTGTTACTAGTTGCTATTATATGTATGTATTCAGAATGCTTGTGAAATTATTTGAAACTTTTTACTATTATTTCTTTTATAATTGGGTATTTTTTATTTTATCTTAAATGCTCGTTAGAATAAAAAGATCCACTGAGTAAGCAAAGTCAGTCTTAAGATGTTTCAAATCTTTCAGCGTGCCTTAGATCGTTAGATTCAAGTGTAGTCAGAATGTTGTTTGTGATAAGAGACGCGACGGCGGGCGCCAGAGATCTTCCCACTTCTGCAGATAATGACCGGGCGCTCGATGAATTAAAAACGTGTGCTGAATCTGCTATCCAGTGGTCATATCAAGTTGTTTTACTAATATTAGTGTACTATTTAAGTGGCGCATGGACGAATAGTTGATTAATAAATAGAATTTATTCTACAAAGCACTTTATAATCTGTCAAATTTGTGTTATTAAATTACAAAAAAATTAGGTGTATGGTTCATGAAATAAACGTTAATTCGAGCTCGTTCCTGATATTCAAGTATCATCCTGTGATTATTTAATGTCAGTTGTTTTTTTATGAAATTTAAATAGCAAATGTGCTGGTAAGTTAACTGTCGCCCTTTGATATTTGTAATAAACCTCAAATAGATTTGGAGTCCTACAAACCAATATATAAACAATTAATGTTCGTGTTGTATCTTGAGGACAAAGTTGAAATGCCTCGGAAAAAACTCCTTTAAACGCACCCTTTAGTTTAGAACACTGCAGCATTTTTATAAGGCAGATAAGGAAGGCATTGGTTTTACCGGAGTCAAACCATAAAAGCACCAATCACCTTTTAAATAACGATCCTTATTGAGTTGGACTGTATGTCCACTTGCTTTTGCCATTACTAAGAAATAAATATTAAATTCTGTTTTTTTTTATTGTCTTTGTTAGACTGAAATTGAATACTATTATTTGAAAACCGTTCAACAAATGCTGCATGTAACATCGGTTTAATATAAGAGATGTTTATATATTATTTGACACTATAAAGAAACATTAGACTATACTGATGTAAAACATTTGTACCGCAGCGTCTAAGTAATCCTCTTTGCATAACCAAGTCTGCGCGAAGTTCAATGCCGCCGATGGAGCTATTAGACTCGTCTATAAGCTGCAAGCGAAGATGAAAAATATAAGCGTCTTTATTATAAACATACTAGCTTATTTTCGCGGCTCTGCCTGCTTCAGTTTATCACGGGAATGAGTATCCCATGTGTAAATCCAGGTCATAGATTATCTGTGGGCCAAATTGCAGCGAAATCCAACTAGCAGTATTTGCGTGAAAACAATACGATTATTTGTATGTATACAAAAATTTCGCATTCATAATATAAATAAGACTTGTGTTTATAAAAAAGATTCGATGACGTTTCGCGTTATTTCATCTTTATAAAAGCGAAGGATTAGTCAGTTTTTGAGTAATTAGCAGAGCTTCACGTATTGAAGTAGGCAACCTAAAATTTGGACGATAGGTTTATTTTATGGTGTAGATGGTACCCACTATGAAAGGATTCTTTGATATTCTATCCCTTAGGGTTAAATAGGGGTTAAATGACTTATAATAGCAGTGTTATAAGAGGCTATGTTCGGTTGAAGGGTATAGAAGTGAGACATACTCATCAGCGTTTCGACTCATGGAAAAGTCCTTAAGGCTAGCATCTGTGGCCAACGTCAGGTAAGAATTTAATCTTAACTGGGGGTGATTGTGTTTATGGGTGGCAGTGGTAACTTACCATCATGTGGACAGCATGCTCGTATGCCGCTATATTCCAAAAAACGCACACGAAGTCGCGGTAAAAAATAAGTAATAAATATAAAAGTCATAATATCAAGGACCTCTAACTCAATCATTCTTGTATAACGCTCGTGCAGTGAATTGCTAATATATTCAGATTGGGAGCATGTTTGCAATTATTAATCTTCATTAGGACCGCTTGTGTACAGTTATTTGAATCTCAATGCATTTGAAGGTTATTACTTTATCATTCGACTGCGTCAGAAGGAGGGTAATGTTTTTCGAGTATATATATGTTTGTTTGTATGTATGTCCATTTCTTTGACACGCGCTACAGCCTAGACTGCTTAATGGAGCACCTATGGCAGTTGCCAGTGTATCGTTTCAGTTCGCAGAGTGTCATAGAATATATATTTTTTTAAATGGCAAATGTAAATAGTGAAAAGGAGAGGGAGGAGGGATTTTTGTTATCATACAAATATGGATATCAAATGAAAGCTAGTTAATATACCATTCCAAATATATACATATGTTTAATGCTGATTTTCTATAAATAGGTACGCTTTAATTTTAATCATACCAAAATATTATATTAGGTACACTGTGAAGAAAACCTCACAGTACTCTTGAAATCAATTTAACGTTTAAAACTAAATGAACGTTGACGAAGCTATAAGAGAAAATAAGTAGTTACAGCAAGTAACTTAAAGTATGAGCCAGCGTATATATCAAAGTTCTAACTCAATAACACTCCCTAACTATACTACTTACATTAGTTTGGCTATTAATCGCTATTACGATCGCTCGCATAAAGATATTAAAAACTTTTACTTAGGAACGCTTGAGTAAAGCAATCCTGAACTTGTAGTAAATTAACTCTTAACTAAACGTAATCTTTGTAACCATGAGTTAGCTTTGCCAAGGGGAGGTTGAAGGTTGTTGAAGGTTGAGAGAAGAAAAATCGTTTAGCCGGTTATTGGCCGGTTGACAAGAGAGGAGGTTCAGAATAAAAAGACTTCAAATAAAAAGATAAATAGAATAAATAAATAGACATGGACAAAAAAATGCAAAAAAAAACATGTCTGAGATGTCACATGTGGGACACCCGATTGGAACGAAGTTCATTTCGTTTTGAAATAAGTATTATAGGAGGTATAATGAAATAAATTAACAATATTTAGGAGTTAAATGATAAATGAAATAAGTGAAGGAATGCTAATAAAATTGTAATCAATGT
>DWTU01000506.1:0-16938 GCA_018251515.1 Cecropterus confusis
AAAACTAAAGGTTTCCGTGTTCTCTCAAAATCACAAAGTTCTCTCACAAAACTAGTCAATTTATCACATCAAATTTGATTTAAAGGTGACGTCATGTTAGTGTCTAGCTTCTTGTGAATAGGCAACCGCAGTGCTTTAGCAAACTCATATAGGTATGTCGCAAATCTTAGCCTGTGTTGTGGTCTTCTTATATTTCACCGCAATGTATTCTGTTTATGAGGAAATATAACCACATGTGAATACGACATTCCAGAGCAGTTTCCAGGAGAGGCAAGGTGGCAACATATCTGTATACTTAATTATATGTTAGCATGGCTTAGCATTAAAGTTGAGTATAGCGAAATATCGGTGCACTTAATTGAATTTATGGAGGGCATAAAATCTCCTACCATAATATCAAAATGCAATCTTCAGGTGAATATAGTTGCATAACTACTGGTTTACCTATTTATATAGGTATGTCAACTCTAATGGCATTCTATTTTTAATCGACTTCGATAAAGGAGGTGGTTCTGTGTTCGACTGTATGTATTTTATAGTAACTTTACGGTGACTTAAATGTTTTACATATACATAATAATGGTATATTAAACATAAACATAAATGCTTTCCACGCTCATAGCCCCACAGTAGGATTTTCTCCTGTGTCGTGGGGGCCATGGACACTCAAAAACGAATACACAATCACCTAGACCCAGAACAGAAATCTAAACTCATCATTCGGATGTCTGACTGGCCGAGGATCGGACCCGGACCCACTACGTGTCAGACCGGTGTTGCGACCGCTTCGCCACACGGGTCGTCCAAATTGCCAGATAATACTAATGTTAATGTTCTTTTAGTCAATTAGGGATTTTTAAAACTTCGATTTATTATACTTGTCCCTTGTAAGTTCCAAAAATACTGCCACCTTCTGTCAAAGAATATAATGATCGTAAACATGTCCAGGATAAAGATTTATCTTAAATGCAAATCTATATTGTGTGTAACTTTTTGGGTCATGTTTAGGTGACATTTTTGGGATCGTTAAAATCGTTATAAATATCGCCTTAATCACAGTGACAAACCTTTTTAATGTGTCACCTTTGAGGTTTTCGGGCTTTGACCTAAATGGGTTGAATATTTAACGACCCTTTAAGATAAATATTTAAATTTGTGGATCTTATTTTACAAATTAAATTGCCCCAAATGGATTTAAAGACGTATGTATCTTAATTTCAAATATAAAGTAATGCTACAAATATTTTAATGAACATAGATACTGTATTCTTCAAATAAAAAGGACAACGTTAAAGAATATAAATTATTTGCGTTTTTATTATTTTACTTTAGATTTATTCTGTTTAATTAAACGTATTTGCCTCCTATCCTATGGAAGTAATCATCTCTGAATATTTTTTTGAAATAAATCTGTCGGACTCGGTCGAGGGTAGCAATTGATCAACCTTTAAATATCGTATTCCTTAAACTTTTCTAAGTACTCATATAGCAGTTCTAACAGGATTATCTTAGTAGGGATTGCTTGCAAAAGGTGGCCTCGATATATCAAAAAATTCTAAGAGATATCAAATTAATATTTTAACATAATATCCTTGCATACCATGAGTTCATTCGAGTTGACTCGTCTAGGAAGGAAACCGTTCACCAACGACACGGTAATAGTTCGAAAATCGTCGGTAATTGATGATAAATTAGATTTAACTACTTCCGCGCATAGATCGCGTGCAATCAACATTACATAGTGTTACCGGAGTTGCGTGAAATCATTCCACTGTACATACATTATGCATGACAATAACGCCTTCAATAATCGCTCAAATTTCAATGTCATTGTCGGAATCGATAAGTAAGCTACCATTTTTACGATCTACATAATTGAAATCTATTAAATCTTTGTAAACTTATGAAACGTTTACCCCATTTCATAACTTTTTAATTTAACAATACAATTATTCTTTTTAGATCAAATAAATGGATAAATTAACTAAGATTTTTACGAAATACACTTCAATGCTTCAAATATAACCAATTATTTTTAACAAAGTGATTGTCATCTGGCCTTCGTTTAAAATATAATCGGCTTAAGATAACACTACATGAATCTAACCTATTTCGTGCCAAATTAAAGTAGAATTAAAGAGCAAATTTGATTTAACCTTAGTGTAAATTTTATTGTTATATGTTAAGGTTTATTATTTAATGTTAAAAAGTTGCATAATGTACATGTGAGTACGATTACAATAAACACATTTAGAGTCATGCATTCGCGCGCACGTGTGAATTAAATTCACAATGGTCGATCAATTAATCAATTGTAGGCCGTGTTGGCCAACTGACATCAGGTTCACTGGGTTGGCACAGTCACTTATGTCAATATTTATGAGGCTATGGGATCTTCAAGTATCAGCAATATTTTTAAAATAAATAAATATATGGCAAATGACGGAATTAGATACAAAGCAATTCCAATTTGTAATACAAAAATGAAACAATACACGATGCCTGCTTCACAGTATCTATTTGAACTAGGTAATTGAAGAACCTTAATTTATCGGTCAAACCACTCCTTAGATGTCGTAAGAAAATAAAGAGATTTAATTCAGCAGATGAGTAGCTATATCTTCCGATGAAGTGCTTATGTTATTTGCTTCTCTATCAACGTGGACAATCGTTGGGGGAGGAGGGGGAGAGGCTAACCCTCTCTTGAAGATAGGCTTTGATAACATTTGACTCCGAAAAATCCTCCGATTAACAGGAAACTATCTCTAACAGTAGAGCTTGAGTACTTCTACTTTAGAAATTTTGTTGCTTGATAGATGCAATTAGGAGTGTGTATCTTAGAGTAAAAGTGATTACAATGACTTTCTTTTAAAGTAAGTACCCGTTTCGCAGAGAACCGAGGCAGCCGGAGTTGTTTTGATAATAATGAAATAGAAGGCTGTTAAAAGCTCATTATAATTAATTTAAATAAAATGTGAAAACATAAAAAGATATTAAATTATTTAATGCAAATTTTGTTATGACATAATTGTTGTAGACGTGGCGCCGTAAAAATCGTACTCGTTTAATACTTAGAGAGTTTATGGTTTGATTCCCGGCCAGATAGACATGTGTTGAACTCAAATTTCTATGTATGTATTTCCATATTGATCTAAAATTCGTTCTATACCTTGGAAGACAAACTGTTTGTATAAATAAATACTTATAAGTAAAGCTAACTAAGGCAACTTCAAACAACATAGCCTTGAACTAACAAACGACCAGCATCTGAAGTTCACCGCTCTATCAACCAGTGTCTCAATTTAAATCCCCTCGTCTAACTGGTTGACAAATCCTCGCACTTACATTGTCTTACAAAAGCCGTCACGCGGTCATTGTGGTTATACACGTTACACAGATGATGGCTCCTTTTGTACGGCCAAGTGGAACTGGATAAAGAATGGTGTCACTGTCGCCATTGCATTGGGCAATTGATGGAGCAGATACCTCCAGCCTTGGATGGTTAAATCAGAACCAACCACTCGTTAATTAAGATTGATGAACATAAATTAGATTAGCAAAAGATTGAAGATATTGATTTCATAGTCGTCGGAAATTAGCTAATCGGTTAAGAATCCCATTCAACGAAATTAAAACGATTTCTAATCGATCTTCAGTTACAGTTACGTTGGTAACTACTGATTGCGCTGATAGGACATCTGTAAACTACTGTCAAAGTAAGAAAGTTAGTAAAGCAGTTACGAAATATGTTTAAAAAATAATCAATCCTAAATACTACGTAACTTATGTAAAAGTGTAGTTTTTATGTGTATATTTATTATAAAATATGAGGAATGAAATTTAAATTATGCATTTCTATCACTTTTATTGCCCACTAGGTCGTTTTAATGAATCTTTTTTTCTTTTCTTGTTGATATAACACAATTTAAACTTTTCATTAATGTATTTAAAGCTATGCAATAGGTATTTAAGATTTGCCCTAAAGCGGCACATGTCGACTCGTACATGTAATGGGCGCGCCCGCTGCTCGACAAGCTCTGCAGATGTAGATCAGATGTTACATACATGTCTGAGGCACCTCATAAATGTAATACTTTATTATACGCACTCTTTTGCAATTATATATAGAACGAGTAGCTAACGCTGTGGTTTTCAACTAAACATTCTTAGCAAGATGGTATTTGAATTCTCTGAATACAATCCTATTTTAGTACATTTTATTGTTAGTTCTAAAAATACTATAAAGCCTGGTACTTGGTATAAAATCTAAATATTCGGTCGGAATTTCGTAGCATATTCGTAGCTATTCTAGGAACGACAATAATGTTACATTATTGTCGTCTTAATACAAAAGACTTCAACGCGCGACTGCTATGCATAATTTTGTTATAAAATGAAATAAAACACTATAGAACAAGTTACTTAATTGTGTAATATTTTACCATCAATATGTGGCAATGCTTTTTTTATTTTAATTGTTAGCTAAAGTATTGAACATTGCGTTGTATAAAGGTTACATTTCCATTTATTTTGACATATTTCCTTCCAACCTCCCGTGGCTTTGACCTAGCTTCGACTACAAATCGTCTCCTGTATTGACAAATATTCAATTAACACAAGGCTACGTAACAGCAATAAAGTGTAATCGTATCTCATAAGTAGTTATTTGAATGGTATTAAAACAGGATAGAGACGATGACGCAACAGAGTAATAGCATGTAATATGAGTAATGGAAAACCAGTAAAATAAATGTAGAATACGTACGCAGTTGCGACATTAAGTAGGTTTTGCTCGTATTTTTCGTTCTCTTTTTGAACTATTAATGAAAGAAAGAAGTACAATTGTGTAGTGTTTCTGTAACTTTTGAAAAACCTACCATTCCTAAAAGTATATCCACGTTTATTTGCATAAGAGTTATGATTTTTGGCCTATCTTCATAATTAAAATTCTTTTTAAAAGACTGAAGCATCAAACAAGCAATCAGACCACAGGATGGTAAGTGGTCTCTGCCACCCATGGTTGTTCGTAATCAACTTGAAGTCAAGCATAGATGTTTTGTAACTCTTCAGGACTGAGACGTTCGCTTCATATGTAAGTGCACCAGCAACCACACCATTATATGGAAACGTTGGAACTGCTTCACGCTAAAAATAGGTTTGCTACTGGTACTTTCCAATTCGAATCAGACTCGTTTAAATACCAGGGAAACTGATAAAATAGATTTTGATATGATAGAGGCCTTGGAAGAAGTCTTATACAATGGAGTGCACGAGGGTGGTGTCACTTGAAATACACTATAGGCCAAATTCAGGCCAAAACTATACATTTCTTCTTTGTTGAAGTTGATTACGATCAATATAGGAGTAAAGCTAGACATTTCTCGTTAGTAGTATCAGTTGCCAATTTTGTAGATGTGGAAACTGAAATCCCAGCATACCTTAGCGGAAACTAGTTCACAGACTGCATTGCATTCGTCTATTTCAATGAGTCTCGCTTCCGAATCAAATTACTGAAATACTGTTATTATACTGAATGGATCTCGTTTATTCCTCTTTTTAGACTTTGTTGTTGATAAAGTCGAGAAATTTTAATGAAGTGAATGTTTAACTTTGATTCTATTTAAAACTTTAAATCGGTGCAGAATGTTTATTTTATCAGTTTTTTAAATATACGAAAGTAAAATGTAACGATAAACGCAGAGTTCCGGGTTCCAACGTCGACCAGACACAGATTTAAAAGATTAATTTACATGTTTCTTCTAGCTCTAGATGTTCGCGTAAATGTCTTCGTAGCATATCACGAACCAACATAACTTCCTAATTTTTTTAGACATAATAAATCGTGTATAAATCAGAAATCTTTATAGCTTATATTCAACTAACAAAAATACTTATGATATACCTCGTCGACATATGACAATTTGTTAACATTTCCTTTATCATTTCCTGGTCAGTTTCCAAACGATGTCCAGTGCATCGCATAAAACCAGGAGGACGTTGCGCAAGCGTGGAAAGTGAAATCTCAAGAGATAATGTCGCATGCGCACGCGATCGTAGACGATGTTTGAAGAACGAAATATCAACAAACAGCTGACTCAGGGTGACTCACACCAGTAATCATATGTGAAAAAGAACGTAATGCCAAAAGCGAGCACCATTAGTAGCAGTTTTATTTACTGGCAACCTAAAATTTACACTCGCACGCAAAAGCGCAGAGCTTCACAGGTAATTTGTTGAAAGTACTAAGGAAAGATTAGAACGATACAGGAAGTGCATTGAATCCGGTGTCAATAACTTGGGGCGTAACTTAATAGCAATAAAGTTAAACGGTTGCACGCCTTTTATAACCGAACAAATATCGAAATGAAAGGCGTGAATTTTGAAATCTTTTGTTCGATCAGAAAAAACTTATTCCGTGTCCTGTATAAAAACTAATTCCTATTTCGACTGTGAATATTAAGTATCACGGACTGTATGCACCAGTTTAGCAACAGCGGCAAAAAGTAACAAATCTACCCTGCGATCAAAGTAAACAAGACTGTGTTTCTCAAGCTTTAATTAAATCGTAGTAAAAGATCTTGACCTCTCGTTGCCTCACTTGACAATGAAGTAGTGTCGCAGTCGACACAGACGGTGCAGCGCGACCAAAACAAAGAACATCGCACGCCTCCGCACAAAAACTTGAATTTACGATCAGATACAGTCGAAAGCGAAATTAGCATTTGGGTCAGTAAATATTCTAGCAACAACTCTCTGAAACTGTTATCTTCAGTGATGGAAACAGGACATTGTAAGCATTTTTTTGGATATAGTAGGTATTTAGTGCATGTTAGTGACCATAGTTATAGAACAACTTAGCTGGTAAATTGTGCTGGCCTTCTCCTAAATGTAATACGTGATAATACTACGCGATAATAATAATACGTTTCTGTTCTTATCAGCACAGCGCTAAATAATTCACACCTTATAATTTTTTTTTTTAATTTCAACAATTAAGGGGATTTTTAGAGTCTTCTTAATATGCTTCATAATATATTTGTTTTATTTCAATATACAGTAGATTTTTCTTTAATTAGTCATTAGCTGTTGTGAACGACTTCATACGCGCAAAGTATAATATATACAAACATCAAACCTTTATTTAACGCCTTTAGGAATGGAAATAAAAAAGTGTTTATATTTACGGTAGCCTACATCTTCAAAATTAACTTATTGTCCAAACTTAATGGCTCTTGCTTGGGTAGATTAGGCTTTGCGATGATAAGTTAAAACTCAGTACCTTCGCTTTTGCGACAGATTACAGATAAGATGCCTTTCAAAAAATTAACTATTAGCAGTATCTTCGCGACTGTACCTTAATCGACCTTCGGTACGCTTCGTGGGAGTACTTCGATAGCTTTCTAGTCTCACTATCTTCAATTCTCCACATTATAGTTTTCAATTGTCCTGTTACAGTTGCAGTACGCTAGTTTGCTTATGTAAATTTGGTGTCCCCATAATATTATGTAAACATTAACGGAGCAGTAATTTAGTTAAAAATAAGTAAGTAATCGCTTTCATTTTGACTTATTTAATAAACCATTATGATCTCAATTAAACAACGTTTACCTAAACAATAAGCTTTTTAAATTCTTACAAACTAAACAAAAGAGTTCGTGCGTCTTAAAAGAAGTAGAACTAAATAAAATTACTAACAATACACTATTTTTATATAAACGCTCTATACAAATGCTCTACGCTCATGGTCACTTGTGGAAAATTTAATTATTATAGATTTTAGGAAGGTTATTAGAAAACATGTAGTTACTTACATACGTAGGTAAAAGTTAAACTATTAACTGAGTATCTACCACTTTCCTATCGCAATTCTAATTGTATATAAGCTTTAATTAGTGTTAGTGTATTTACATAGTTCAATAGAATTCCTATCACTTTAGGTATTATACCGTGTCAGGGAAGGTATCAGATGAAATGTGTACAAATAATTTTATCTATTTTTAGTTAAATGAAACTCTTATAAGTAATAAATGATGAAATAAATAATAAATCGTTAAGACTGAAATCAAGTTTTATGCCATTAGATAATACCAACTACGCATTTTTGGCTCAGTACCCCGGTATACCTATTTTCAATAATGACCTGAAATTTACTTAAGTAATCTTACGTACATTACTAAAAAGTATGCAGAGAAAAAGTACACATTCAAATCAATAAATCAATCGAACGATCATATAAATCGATAATATAAGTTTACCCTTATTCCTTATTTATGCCCTAAAGAACTATGATTCAAAAGTATACAGCAAGACTAATTTAAAGGCATTGAAGGTATTACATTAACTATACATATACTACAGTTTAACTTAACTTTATTGATTCTAGATACCATATAATTGAATATATATTTATATGAATGGTGGAGATCATTTAAGCAGATCGGAATAATTACCATGCTTTTTATTATCAAATAATAAAAGAATGTCGTAGTTTTAGGAAACGGAAATGCGTCGAATGCGTCAGTTTCAAAATTCTTTCAAAACTGCGTTCCTTTACGGTGAATTAGGTCAATAAGCCAATCTCGTCACGGACCAAATACTACAACAATGCTCGACTGTAGCGACGTTAGACAACCTGGCGGGCAGGGTACGCAAGATACCATTTCACGAGCCGATGGTTCCGATGAAAACATTGAATACTCAGTGTATTTTCAGAAATTACTAACTGACCGTTAATAGCCTTATAATTAATTTTTTTTACAAAACTGCTCGTGCGAGAGTAATCAGATTAATAGATAACGGTGTCGTAACGAGACTCGTGAAGCTCATGCTGTTAAGTTCTCTTAAGAAATGTATTGTAAAATTTTATTGAGAGTGTATTTGTATTTATGTTAGATATAATTTATATTTATAAGTCTCTGTATTTTTATCTTTAATTTTTTATTTATTTTTAGATCTTGTAATCATGGGAACATAATTTGTAAGGTTTTAAAGTCATACTTAAGTTGAAAATCGCTAGATTCTACATCTGATATTATTACCTGTTTTTTTGGCATTCTTTAACAATTCAACTTCAACGTTAAATATAATATAGACTTTTTCGCAGGCTGATAAATGTTTACGTTTGCTATATTACAGTTAATAAATCAGGGTTTAATGTGACAAATGCCTAGGTGAGTGATTCATGAAATAAACAGCCTAGGACGTTGGCGCTACATTTTGAAAGCACATTCCTTTCCCATTAGAAATACTCATTTGGCTACGGCACCGTACATGAGGTACAACGTGTTTCAATAGGTAATTGAATTAGATCTAATCGGATATCCGTTCATACGCAAAGAATCTCGGTCGTGATAAACCTTATTGCAATATTGCAAAGTTACTGAAATTAGATAATTTTTGAAATAGAAATTACAGCTGAATTGGTATTGTATTGTTATTGTCAATCATTAATTTATTTGCCTATTGTATCTAAATTACGTCGACGTGCTATAACAAAGCTCACTATAAACTAAAACGACCGATTGCAAAGCGAAAAATCAACAATAATAGTTTGTCCTTGTGTTCTCTGATTTTAAATGAAATTAATAAATCACAAAGACACAATTTGCATAATACTATAAAAAATAGGGTCAAAAGTCGAAATTTTACGCCCCATTCCAATAACCTGATTCCTTTGAATCGATTGTGAGATATAAAGAAGTACGACATAAATTATACGCGTATCAGAGAACTGGCCGCGGACGTGGTTATGCAATTATTTATTTTCACCTACCGGCTTCCTTAAATATCATGGTGCAAAAACAAACTGGTGTTATGTAATTTTACGCACCATTTAAACACAGAGTTAATAATATGTACAAATGGCTATTATTATTTTCTATTGATGCATTGAAATCTCTACAAATAAAAATGGAAATTAACTTACCGACTAAGGAAACCAATTATTTTAAATATACATATTTAGCAAGCACGAAGATTAAAAAAAATAAGATTGCCAATCGAAGTATTTTTTCAGTATTTTAGAAAAAAACTCTTACCATTGAAATTCAGGAACCATGCAGCAAACTATATTAAAATGAACATGAAACAGGGAACATAATATAGAAAGTGTAAATCACAATACTACATATCATTCGTTCTGTAGTCATAAACAACAAGTTGCTTTGTGCTTCGCCGAAATACGTTGCATTACGAAGCAGGTAATCATGTAACACTTATGTCGGGGTTAATTACGAACACGTGAGCAAATGCCACGAGACCACACCCGGTCAGCCTTTACAACTGCAATGAACCAGCATGGATTCTACCCGTGATTTCTTGCTCTAGTCGAATAGCTTGTAATCGAATGCAAGTACGTACATACAGTAGAAATAATAGAAGACTTAAGAGGGATTTCACTCAGACCTCTAAAAATTTGTGCCTTTTAAAATACTACCCTTAATTTTATAAAGTACTCGCTAAAGTGAACTTCGTTTTTGAGGTCTTTTATTTTTTAACTATATCTGTAACTTGACCGCATCTTTTAAATTTTCCTTAAAAACAATGAAATCGACATAGTATTGTATAGCTATAGGTTAGCTTAGCATAGGTATAACTATAGATTCAAGTAATAATTGCTATTGTTACATAAGTAATTAATCTTACTCTACTTTTTAAAAGCCTGAGGGCACTCTGACGAATACGTAAGCGGCAGCTCGTTCTTCATAAAATGCAAGTTACCTACATAACCTCATCAAGTTTTCACAATTTCAAACTAGTAAACTTATTTCCTCAATACAACTCGTACATAAATATTATCCTAATGAGGAAGCGAAGAATTTCTCACGCTCGCGCCTGTTCTACAAGACAAGCGGCAAAACACTCGCTTGTCAAGCGAAGTGGATGTTACGTTATAACCTGCAAGTAGAATAACAATATGGGTATTCTTCGTTTACGTGGAAACTATTTTGCAAGTATATATACGAGTGTGGTTTGATCGGAGAAGGGTGTCATTACCGTCTCACTTTTGTATGAGGCGAGACCACCTTAAATGACTTCAAATAGAAACTTTCAGGCAGAAACCTCTTATCAATGTATTTGACAAGCTTGCTCTTCTTATTCAGAAGGACGTTGGCCCTTCAGAAGAAGAAAGGCCAACAGTGGGTAAAAGATGGGAGGGGAATATGATGACGTCGATATAGCGCCACTAGTATTCGAAATAAGATCATCAAAGTATTCTTAACTTGCATTTGTACAAGCTCCGAGAAGAGACTGTCGGAGGACGACTGCACCTCAGGCATGACTTAGAGAGATGTTCTGTGCCATAGACGTGTTATTATTTAAGGTACGGGCGTTATCCACAGACCCATTGTTTTATGTAGTCCCAGGCCAAATCAAGACTACTTTTCAGTATTCTCAGGTGCATTCTGTTCACCCATTTACACAGATAAATGGAGATACCGCAAAACCAGTTCCGCTGTCGTCGTATTAATTCAGTTGCAACTTACCGCATAAATTATATTATGCAACGGCTATGCATGTGCAGCGTCCATTTTGGAGAAATTGTCGGATTACGCAACTGGAGAGCCCTTTTATAATTGTAACGTACGAGAGATATATCTGATATGACTCAGATATCACTGACTATAAGTGGCTGTTATAGGAACTAGTTTCACAAGTGGTGTTAGCTGTGAGTATAAATAGGCTCATGTTGAGTGGAATTTACTGTGTACAATTTTATAGACTCTTCTAGTCACGGGCGTCACCAGCCGTTGACCCAGGAGGGAGTGGTTGATATATGAACCATAATCTTTGTATACTGCAGCTAATCCTTCTTGCCTTCTCTGGTCAACGCCTATTCTTTGCTTATTAACGAGCTACGAACGGTGTTTGAACCTCAGTCTGTAAATATCGTCTATTTAATAAGACTGATGGACTGTCAACCAATGCACGGCTAATCATATGCAGAATCATGTAATATAGATAAATCATGATTTTTTTATACGGATACTAAAAGAGGATTTTTGAGAAGTCATGATGAAACTAATTATTAGAGGAAAACTTGTATGTAAGAACAAACATACGTGGGTACGTTTTATTAAAACTGGTGTATCATTCATGTTATTTTTTAATTTATTTTTATTTGTTTTAGGTGGAGTTTTTTAATAGCGCTGTTAGTGCTGGGCACGACATACGCTTCGGAAGAAGAGGACGACAGTGTACCGGACGCGGGCGTTGACGCCGATGATGATGAACTGGCTCTAGACCTGGAGGTAAGTTCATACTGAATAATAATGAATAACTGAATACCAATATCAGCGAAGACTGAGCTTAGTCAAATCTGATGATAAATCAGGTTATTTATAGGTAGGGTCTGAAAAATGAACAGAAATAACTTAAATTTCTTAAGGTAGTAGAACCAGCGTAGTCCGACCGGGAAGGTACCACCGCCACACCTATTGCTAGCACAAAGTTCTTGCGTTTCGTAGTAAGGGCGTGGTTGCCGTCTCATTTATGTGGCGACCATCTTAGTCCTCGGGAGTAGCAACGCATCTGTGATTGACTTCAGATAGAAACCCAGTTCAACATGAAATTGTTTACGGATGTCCATTGGTGGCAGTAAACACTTACCATCAGGTGGACTAAATACATGCTCATTTGGTACTTCAGTGTGATAAAAAAGAAATAGGAAAGTGAAAAATGTGTACACTCACGAAATATATTAACACTGACTTAACGTAATATACCACAAAGTGCTGTACACGTGAGCACGGTTCTTTTCGTATCTATATAAGGAAGAGCAAAGCCTTTGCTCACGAAGTGTAAGATAATTGATGAAAAAGATATTATCGATCGTAATATTTCTTTGAAAACCTCTAGCTATATGATTTATCATTCTTTTATTGGTAAGTCCTATGAGTAAGGTCCAATCGTTTCTAGAATGGAACGCTTGTTATAGTTGTCAAGAAATACACACTGGAAGAGTTCAGCGTCATCGTGTAAAAATGAGCTGTACGTACTCGTTTCGGGAAAAGGGGCAATAAACTCCAATGATGCAATAACCTTTGCAAACGAGATTTTCTTTTTTATTTTGTGTCTGGTACCGTTAAGGGTTTGAAGGATGTTCATCATTAAGTAAACATCACTTTATTCGTATTCTTGTATTTCGAAAGTTCCATGAATATTCATACCATCATTGTAAATATTCCATAAGTGTACTCTTGAACATAAGAACATACATACAACATAAGAAGAGACGTTTATTATTATTAACCCGAAACACTGTTTTTAGAGGAAAGAGGAACATGTGACTCTTGATTACATGGGGGTTGGTAAATTGACAGGTGGTAGAACCAGTGTTGTTCGACCGGAGAAGTTCCACCGCCACACCTATTTCTAGCGTGAAGCAATTTTTGCGTTTCGTTGAAAGGGTGTGGTTGCTGGTTCACTGGTGTATGAGGCGACCATCTCAATCATCGGGAGTAGCGACGCATCTATGATCGACTTTACATAGAACCCCTGTTCTATATGAAGTTGTTTACAAATGTGCATGGACGTCAGTAACCATTTACGATCAGATGGACCGCATGCTCGTTTGCTATTTCAATCTGTTAAAAAAGATAGTAAAAATGTCCCATATCTTTGATGTATTATGGAAACCACTCAGTAATGCAGTTTTCTTTTGACTGCCCATTAATCCGAATGACCAGTGAATGTCTCATAACCATATATCTGTAATTTGAACTCCGGATCTCCGGCTTTAGAGACCGAAATTCTTAACATCAATCTATTGCTGCCAAACAAAACTTAAAATCTAAGCAGTCTACAGTAGACTGGAGTAATACTAAGCTTAACACAGCTCAAGTGTAATGACCGTGAGATAACTACACTCAACATTATGTGCAGCGCAGCTTTCGGATGATCGCACCGATAGAACACTTACTTTCCAAAGCGGCGTTTCTTGCACCGCAAGTGTACTGATGTAAAATCTCATACGAGGTTGAGTATTTGAGGTTTCATGAGGTAATACACGTAATTTGGACGTGTTCAGTTAAAATATTAACCCGTAGATTTAATTTTTGATTAGATGCGGAAATGCCTAAAATGTCTGTATCTTTTACACTTTGAAATGTTGCAAAAAGTACTCCCCTCCTAATCTGGAGAGAGATTGACGAGTCTTCTGGTATTGGAAATGTCAGAAACGATAATAATAACTGCTTTGATTGCCTTATAAGGTTATGCCATAATAATTAAATAAATAAATATGATGAATATATATATAGGTCACGAATATATACATATATAAAAAGGCTCAAAGCTCTGTACTAGAATACTTTATGTTGTGCATCTTATGGGTACACAAAACTAAGCAAAGGAGTAGTATAAGTTGAAAGGAGTTCTAAATTAAGTCTCAAATAAAAAATCATGTCATGTTTAAGTGTGACCATTGTACGGCTTACTTTGTTGGATTTAATTGCGTTTTTCTGTAAATTAGGTATTCTCTTGGCGTTAGGCAAATTACATAACTTTTGAACGTGTTGATGGTAGTTGGTAGGCATTGTTTGCTATGTAAGTAAGTCCACTGGTTATCTAATTGTAGGTACTTAACGGTGGTAGGTCACACATGTTTACGTGGTATAGAAAATATAACTTTCTCCTGAGGGCCGTTGCTAATTGTAACCCTGAAGCACCTTAACAATGTTTGTTATGATGTTACCGTTAAAACTATTAAAAAATCTAACTTCCCCGGTGTAGATAAGAAAGTGCACTTTTCCATTTTTCAATTACGAAAATACGTTCACCGAGAAATTTGTCGTTTCTCTTCTGCAATTAAACACTAAGCCAAATTCTTTTACAAACATCATCTCTACATTTTTTCTTGTCTATTTGTCGTTCACGTCCGTCGGAAAGCCGCCGAGAGTGAAAGTCGAAAGCAAATCACTGCCAACTTTTTATCCTTTTTCTCTATTTCCGAACAACAATATGAAAGTACACTATAATGTCACGTGACCAATATCAATTTTTTTTAGGCAGTATAGTAACCGACTGAAGCATTTTTTGGTAGAGCCATTTTGTTGAAATACTCTACATGTCGTTTTATGCTTTTTAATTCTAGATTATTATTGTAATATTTATAAACACACATACCCTCAAAAGCTTTATCAGAAAAGTTTCAAACTCAGTTTTTTCTATCAAATGATTCAAATATAACTTATGTCTAAGAAGTTTACATTTGTGGTTTTAACTGAGATTATATTCACGATCTACGCGACAAACTTAAACAGTGGCGTGAGAAATATGTAAATAATCCAGCTGGTTCTAAATGGGTTCTTAATGACTTCATTTATTTATATTGTAAATAAAAATAGTTTGTTTTCATAAGTATTGGAGTGATATTAACAGAGTAACTAGTTTTTTAAAGACAGATGTCGTTGCTTTAAAGTACGAAAATAATAATTAAGTAACTAATAATCTACTTATATATTATTAAATATTTAATTATTTTTTCCGTACAAAAATAAAAATTAAAACAAGCGTTTTAGTGACCTTATTTTATATTTCCTTGTCTTCTCTATTCATATCCATATCATAGGGGTGCATAAAAAAATATTGGTCGGCCATCTTAGGGCGTCCGCTATATTGACTTAAATATTGTCTATAAATTAATCAAGCGTTATTAACTTAACGAAACTTGTACCCATGCAAAATTTTAATTCGATTTACTCTCGGTAACCAAATTGATTCTTCTTTGCAATTTCAACGATTACTATGACGATTTTAAGGTAATTTTAAGGAAAGTATGTACCTACAATGAGACATAAAAAAATCTAATATACCTGTCCTACCTGCTGGACACGTAAATCATTAAAATTGGAGAAAGCCGAACATTGCCTACTTAATATGTTTTCACATTTTTCAACGTAAATGACAAACTATATTTAAATCATAAAAACACGTTCCACGTTGAAATAATAGACCAAATCAACGTCCATAATGATAATTACCTTCCGCCAACTACACCGCGCCGCACGAACGCACAAAGTGAGCAATATCCATAAAAAACTGCGTAATCATCGCAAAAACCATTAACAATTAAAATAACATTGTATCATTGTGGCAAGGTATAACTACGCAAGTATTCAGATTTCAGTTATAATAAAAAAGAATTTCAGTAACTGTCTCTGAAAAACTTGTTAATAAGTGCAATCGATTCGGGGTAATGGTTTGTATTGCGAGGGCAGACCCATTCCGCTTCGACCTTTTTGCCCCAACGGAATAATAAATTTTAATCTTTCATTTCGAATATAGTTACTAAAAATCTTTGTTAATAAACTGCTGCATATTTCTGACATGTTTATCAGTAAAATATATAGGTATATTCAAAAATAAATATATATTCAAAGTCATCAAACACTTATAATTTCTTTCATTAATTTATCACAATACAAAAATAATGCTTGTTAATTAGAGATCATTACGCCTACACGAAGACAAATGTTTGTTTAAATCAATTAGCGATTCTCATCTTTCATGTATATATTTATAGTAAAGAACACAAACGTTTTAAGCATGGCGGCCACACATAGTGAAGATTTGCAATACCAGCCTACATCACTTGCATTCTCGTATTGAGTATTATGTTGATCATTGGTCTATATGAAGTATGATTTATGATACGACTCAGCACGTGGGCATAGCTTATTCCATAATCTTACAAACAATGGAGTGCTATGTTTGGTAAATCAATGAGATAAATGAAACTTGATTATTCAATTACGAAATATGTATGTAGGTCTGTGTGCTAGTGCAGTAATAGTAGTCAAACGAGATTTTTTTACGAAATTTTATAACCGAAATTCAGTCAGTTGCCGTCCTCTTTTTAAAAAAATAAACAT
Organism: Cecropterus confusis; assembly: GCA_018251515.1. Classification (NCBI taxonomy): domain Eukaryota; kingdom Metazoa; phylum Arthropoda; class Insecta; order Lepidoptera; family Hesperiidae; genus Cecropterus; species Cecropterus confusis. The sequence continues at coordinate 16,875 of DWTU01000506.1, forward strand.
TTTACCTCTGTTCTCCATGTTTATAAAGGAGGCTTGTCTATTTGTGAAAGAGCACATGGAATAC